>JAOPHQ010003699.1:495000-512500 GCA_030340625.1 Merluccius polli | reverse complement strand
CACCCGTCACATCACACGGATGGCGTACACGCACACGGCGCTCCAGCTATGCGCTGCGGTGTAACGCGAGCCCGGCGGCTGCGTCCGCGGACCCCTTTATATAGCCCTGTGGTGTTACGGTGTTTCCTGGCTTGCTTGGCTCCATGCTACACGCCGCCATGTGTTGTCCCCCGCCCCCCCCCCCCCCCCCGCCCCCAGCCAGTCTGGTGAGGGAGAGTCGGGGAGGGAGGGAGAGATGCATCGAGCCCACCCGGAGACTAGATGTGAAATGCCGCCGATGGTCTGTGTAATTCACCACGCGGCTGTGAATTGGGGCAGACTTGTGTAAATATCGCATGTTAGTTTTTTTATTGGCCACATTTTCCACTCTTTCCGAGATATGTTCTACGTTTTTTGGGTCACTTTATTTTCGACTATTTTTGGATGTATACTGTATGTTTTAGATTAAGAAAGAAAATGCATTAAGCCTATATATATTGTCTATATTCCCTATTATATATTCTCATTATTTTCCGCAGCTGTCGGTATTGAGCGACCAGAGAAATAAACATGGATCCAGGAATAATAACAAATGGCTGTCTTGGCGGATGTCTCTTCCCAGTCTTCCCATGTCCACTGTGTACCTGATTATATTATTACATTAGAGCTGCTCTCGCACTGCTCAGTATCTGTTGCCAGAACATGGCGTGGATCTCACATGCACACACACATGCACAATGACGACCCTGTCTGGTGGAGATGATTGTGTTCCAGCCTCATTGGAGGACCGCGTCGGGAGACTGGCCTCTCCTCTCTCAGCCTGTCGCTCTCTCTCTCTCTCTTGCTCTGTCTCTCTCTCTCTCCTTCCACTCCTGCTCATGTTTTGTCTTTACTCCTCCTTTTCTTTTCTTTTTTCATCGTTTTTCTTCTTCATGCATATCACCGGTGGGTCCCGGGACACTTGTGGAATACGTTTTCGCGCAGTCAGACTAAATACGTCGTCGGGTCAGTTACAGTTACTTCTGATCATAATAAAAGACAGCTATGGAATTTCTGTTTTCCGCGGGTTTGACGACAGGACAAGCTTGAGGTCAGTAATTGTTATTTTTTTATTGTTTTTAAGGTTTTCGGAAATGAACACAGGGATCGGTTCTAAGGAAGCGCAATGAGTAATTTGTCTTGGATGGTAAATGGTGCAGTGCTGCGTTCTGGTCAGCCCTAACCACTAATAACAGTGTTGTGTAGATGCTGGGAACCACCGGTAGACCCTTGCATATGAAACTAAAACCGAAGGGTGAGTTTCCTGCTCTATATTGTGACCTATCCTTTATATAACTCTGACTTCAGCAGGAGAATGTCAAACATGCAGGGCTGTTTCACTGTAGCTCTATGAATAAGAAGTAAGATGGGTTTTACTTTTTGCCAGTGTGTTCTTGAGCGAGTCACTGACCTTGCGAGTGAAGTTTAAAACCTTATTGGTTTCATTGGCATTACAGGGCCATCCACTATTGACTGTCAATCTAAGTATGACAGTATGTCAATACATTTCAGTTGTAGTAGTAGTAGTAGTAGTAGTAGTAGTAGTAGTAGTAATAATAATCGAGTTGTAATTATCTCAAACCTATTGTTCTACAACAGTTAAATATGTTTTTAAACTTCAAACTGGTCTCAGGTGCTCAGTTTCAGGTGTTTCCAATATGAATGCTGGCCTGTACGGTCTGTCTATCTCTGGACAACAGATCAATAAGGATTAAATAAAAAGGAAAATTCCTCTGCTCTTACAGCCATGCAACTACTGTGGTGTCATGTGAAGGGAGCCAGCAGCCGCGGACGTGGAATGTGTTGAATCCCAGCCATGCAGCTCTGACAAGTGCATGTGACTCCATACATGCGAGCGTTCAGAAAGAAAAAAAAAAACAAGGCACACATAGGTGCACACACCAGACCAGCATGGGTAACATGGACTTTGAGAAACGCTTGAGTTGCTGGAATGGTTGTCACCCTTTAGTCACCTGGCAGCGAGGCTTTCAGGCATCTGGCTCAAGGATGCCTACAGGCCCACCGTGGACAGCGGGGGATCAAACCCCCGGTACGTTTCGACTGGGAGTCAAACAACCTAGCCGCTTTTTCCTGCACTAGCCTGCCCCACAGGTTGAAAAAATAAATGAAAATGCACTCGGTTCTGTGGCACTGTATTTAAAACCTACGGTGGGAATACCAGGGGAAGTTGGCGGTTGTTATGCTTGGGGCTCATCTCCGATACACCCTGGGTTCTCATGACTGATGAGCCATTGTCCTCTCCCCGCACACAGCGCCCTCGCCGTGGCGTGCGCGTTGAATAGGCTACAGTATCAGCTGGCGCAATTAAGCGCATGGAGCCTGGGAATCATTTCCGGAAACGATTCCCATCGGTTAAATGAAGGGGCCCGCTCTATTCATCTAGCGTACAGGCAGGCGCTCGGCGAAAAAAGAAACGCAAGGGGAGTTTTCTGTTGGTCTAAGCTTCATTTTGTGAGGGGAAAATCAGTGAAACATTGATTCGGTGCTGACGCTTTCTGCAGTAACAGGCCAATTCAGTCACTCACAAAATCAATGAGTAGATGTCAGGTTATGGTATTGGGTTGGAGCAATGGCACAGTGAACGATTTCGCACGCATACACACAGTCTAATGCTGGCTGCTACTCAATAGGCTAATAGCTATTGATTGTTGACTGCTCTGCCCTGCTCTGGCTAACACACGCTAACTAGCCAGCGTGCTAACCAGGACCAAGTAGCTGGAGAAGGGAGGAGGAGAAGAAACTGGACTGGAGCAACCTACTTATCAAGAATACTGTTATTCCCTGGCATCACCCTGTAGGCCTAGCCAAGATGTCTGGTTTGGAGTTGATGCTGTTTATATTAAGCTGACAACCAGCTAAAACATAAAGTGCCCCTTTGTCAATATCAAAGCCCCACCTAAATTGCTATAGCAAGCCACGCGTTGCATTTGCCATGGCAATGGCTATTGGTTTGGGGAAAATGATTGCTGTCTCAACGCTATTTTTTTGCCTTCCAGAAACAGCCGATGGATAAAGTGGATAAATATTGGTGAATTTTATTGCGCTCATTAAACGTCTTCTCTTAATTAAATGTAAGCGTTGCAAATGGTCGGCATTATAAAAAAGTGTGTGTGTATGTGTTTGTGCGTGTGTGTGTTTTGTTCGTTTTGTTTGTTCATGCATGTATGAGAGTAACCACACGCCTGCGGACACACACCCACAGAAGCCAACGGCTCTCGTTTAATAAAATAAAAACAAGAGAGGTTTGGGGGGGGGGGGGGGGGGCGGTGGAGAGCATTTGGCAACGTTTGCGTAACAGTTGACTCTGGGAAATATTTAGCATTGTTTCTCTAGCCGCCTGCTACTTTCTGCCACTGTAGAAAATGCATGTGGATGCGGGTTTCCCCCACCGGTCCATTCCTTTGAGTTGATTCACCTTCACATGCACAGAAACTCCTCCGCTCCAGCACCTGCCTGCCCCGGCCCCCCACCTCCTCCGCAGCCGAGAGTGAGGCAAACATGTTGCGAGAATGCGACAATGACGGAGGCAAATTGTTCGCACTGTTTTCTAGGGAAGAGTATTTCAGCATACATGGGGGTGTGTCACGGTCACAGGTCCCGACACGCTCAGCCACCTCACCCCGCCGAACAGGACCACACGCACGCACGCACGCACGCACACACGGACACACACACACACACACACACACACACCCACACACAGGTAAACTGAGGCGGACCTGGTGCTGATGACGTGTTGAGTTGCCAAGCTATATGTTTTCAATTCATTCAGCCTGAACAATCTTCAATTGACTGCTTCTCCCGTGCTCTTGTGTATATTTTGATTTGGCTTCCTTTCTGCTAATTGGCTCGTTTTGATTGTATCGCTTGGCCATATCGCACCTGGATTAGCGTGAGTTCAGATAACATGGGACATGAAAAGATGTTTCAACTCGAGTTTCCCATTGCAAGGCGCAGCCACAGACAAGATCTCTCCTCTGTGTGAGTACTTACCAGATCTCTCCTCTGTGTGAGTACTTACCAGATCTCTCCTCTGTGTGAGTAGTTGCCAGATCTCTCCTCTGTGTGAGTAGTTACCAGATCTCTCCTCTGTGTGAGTAGTTACCAGATCTCTCCTCTGTGTGAGTAGATGCCAGATCTCGTCTCTATGCGAGTAGTTACCAGATCTCTCCTCTGTGTGAGTAGATGCCAGATCTCTTATCTATGTGAGTAGTTACCAGATCTCTCCTCTATATGTGAGTACTTTCACAGCAATTAGGTCTGTGTAGACCCCAAAAAAGGAAAAAAAATCAAACCACGTCTCTGAATCCATTTCCTTAACTTGTTTAAAGCATTTGCTGGTGCGCCCAGCCCCTCCTACGTTATGTCATAGAGGGGCTAATTACATCATGTCTAAGTCAACCTCTCACTGTCCAGCTAATGTGATTTGGCCTAATTTTCATTGGGCTCTAATTGGATTAGTCTGCAAGGGCAGCTCACTCGCCTAAGGGTTAAGATTCACACACAACCAAAGAGGACCGGGTATTCATAACTGTAACTTCCACACATTTATACAACATATCTATCTAGGTATGTCCTTCCATTGATTTTATTTATTTTTTAAATATTTGTTAAAGTCAGGAAAATAATGTTGATATTTACTAAATAAATGTAAGTTTCTTGGTGTTTCATAGGATGTCCAACTGAAATATGAGAGAGAGAGAGAGAGAGAGAGAGAGAGAGAGAGAGAGAGAGAGAGAGAGAGAGAGAGAGAGAGAGAGAGAGAGAGAGAGAGAGAGAGAGAGAGAGAGAGAGAGAGAGAGAGAGAGAGAGAGAGAGAGAGAGAGAATCGTCAAATGCATAAAATACATCAGATATAACGTGTACATAAGTATGTGAGTGGGGTTAATCCTATGAGAAGACAATCTCATTGGCTCCATCAGCATATGGAGCTGGCCTGGCTCATGTTACACCTTGTGGCTGGCTGGCATCCACAGCCCCCCTCTCGTCTGTTGGTGGATCACGCTGTCGTATCGCTCCGCTCCTTTCTCCATAGGCACAGTGCCACTGTCTCTAAATCTAGTATGTATGTGTGTTCACACAGCGCGCACACAGTCATGTACAGGACACACACACACACACACACACACACACACACACACACACACACACACACACACACACACACACACACACACACACACACTTGCGTAAATGAGGATTAAAAGACATACTAGAATGGTGAAACTTAGTTTTTTTTCAGTTCACTTACTGCTAAAATGAATAGATTAACTAAGGTTGCTAAATACAAATACTAAATACATTAAAAAGAAAAAAGTGAAACAGTCTCTCACACACACAAACACACTCATGACACACTCATACACAGATGCTTCCTCGCGGGGTGCGGTGCGGGGACCTTCATCATCCTTACCGAAGGGGGAGGCAGTGAGAGGACCGCGAGCCTGTCACTCTGCCCCCTGGCCGGCTGCAGTGTGAAAGTGTCCGAGCCCGGCGGGTGCCAACGCCACCTATGCCAAGTTTGCGGACATTTTAAAAGTTCCACGACTC
This sequence comes from Merluccius polli, assembly GCA_030340625.1. Classification (NCBI taxonomy): domain Eukaryota; kingdom Metazoa; phylum Chordata; class Actinopteri; order Gadiformes; family Merlucciidae; genus Merluccius; species Merluccius polli. The sequence continues at coordinate 506,911 of JAOPHQ010003699.1, read as the reverse complement.
GGTGACACACCAACTATTCCCTCCTTGTTGTTGGCAAGACCCGGTACTAATGACTCGTGAGCATCGAGGGTGAGGGAGGGGGGGGGGGGGGGGGGGGGGGGTTGGTTTGGAAAAAGGCATTTTGGGAATGTCAAGAGAGAGGCAGGGGGGTGTGTGTGTGTGTGTGTGTGTGTGTGTGTGTGTGTGTGTGTGTGTGTGTGTGTGTGTGTGTGTGTGTGTGTGTGTGTGTGTGTGTGTGTGTGTGTGTGTGTGTGTGTGTGTGTGTGTGTGGAGGCGCGGGGGGGGGGGGGGGGGGGGGGATCCTTGGCATGTGGGCACGGCCCGTCGAGGGAGGGGTGATATTTTTGGTTGTACACCACCTCTCGTGTGTTTGTGTGTGTGTTTGTGTGTGTGTGCGAGAGAAAGGGACAGGGGAGGTGGTGTGGGTGTGTAGGTGTTGGGGTGGGCAGTTGTTGCCAGGGGGAGGTGGTGTGTTATTTTCAGTCCATTGTGTCTACTTCCTGTGGGTCAGGGGTTAGTGGAGCAGAGTGTTGCAGACTTGAGGGAGATCAGGGGAGGGAAGTCAGCCGGACAGGCAGGAAAGTCACCGGACTCGGTGAGCGCTGGACGTTGGGCAGCGGCGCGCGTACCTTTTTCGCTCCACTCTCTCTCCCTCTCTCTCTCTCTCTCTCCCTCTCTCTCCCTCTCTCTCTCCCTCTCTCTCTCTCTCCCCCTCCTCTCTCTCCCTCTCTCTCTCTCCCTGTCTCTCCCTCCCTCCCTCTGGTCTAGCCGGCATGGATACCTCAGCACCAGGTACCGCTATTTAAAAACAAATGCATGTTGTGAGTTACTGAGCTACACTCGTACGGAGGACCTTTGTTTCAATCAATATCCTCCCGCTTTGATATCTTAAAATGACTTTCCAGTTTGATTGTTATTATCTAAGGTTTGTTCTTCGGTTAAAGCAAAAAAGCAATGATCGCTTTTTTTGCTTCCTTTAGTTGCGAAAACTCTGTCAGAGGGATCGTCCATTGTCAGAAGAGCAGCGGAGAACATAAACAAGGACTGTTTCTGCTGCGTTCTGCACTAGGGAATACTTAGCCTTAGCCGCTGCAGCCTATCAAAACATGGCCGCTAACATGAAGGACAGGAAGTTTTAGTGGCCGTGCGCTGACTCCTGTTATGTAACCATAACATAACACTTACCTTGGTGGTAGAGGTTGTTTTCAGCCAAGCGTTGTTTATGTGATCCGTTCAATGCCGACCGTATGCAACACGGTTGTTTTGGAAATGGTGTGTTGTTGGCTCAGTCGGACGCATTGCACTCGAGTCGTCTCCACTTGCCGTAGAGACTTGAGATTCGCTGTCGGGCCGCTGAAATGGGTAAAATCACAGCTCAAAGTAGTCTATATCGTACAAGCCGCAAAAGTAACATCTGCAAGACTAGACCGTCTACTTTGTTGTTGTTGAAGTCATGAGTCATGTCCACATTTGAGTCATTTTTACTCAGCAAAATGACTCGATTGTGACTGAAATCATCCCTGTATGTAAAAAAAGAAAGCCAATCCAAAGAAAAACAACAGCATCATCCCTCTCTGGACATCCCCCCCCCCCCCCCCCCCCCCTCAGAAAGAAAACCTGAAGTCAACACAAGCCCTATCCCAAGGCCCCCAACTTGCTATTATTTTTGCAGCCGTGTGTGCGTTTGCAGTGAGACAGGTTGAGAGTCAGCCCATGGGGCTGGGGCTCTAAAGTTAGCCCGCGGCGGACCCCCCGAAACACCAGCACGGTGACAAAAGGAGGCAAAACAGGAAACGTTTCAGCACAAGAGTGTGTGTCGGCAACAGATGACCAGGAAGATAAAAAGCGCCAACAAAGTGGAAACTTCCAACAAGGGATGTTTTTTTTCTTTTTGCCGTGTGTGTATTTTACTCTGCTCCTTCTGCTTTTCATAAAAGACCGTCGGGTTTCCTGTGAGGCAACGTGCAAGGTGGCCGGTGAGCTGGTTGAAGTTCTGTGATAGAAAGAACAGTGCTCAAAAAACACACCCTTTATTTGGTTGTGTTTTTGTGTGTGTGTACGCGTGTGTGTGTGTGTGTGTCTCTCTCAACTGCCATGCATGTCCCAGCTTCCTCGCTTCTAGGTGACCAGAGTGGCGTTAATGTTTAAGCCCCCCCAGCCTCACTGTGGTTAATGCTTTACCTTGAGGAGCCCGCCCGGTTATGTCTCACTCACGCCGTTAGGCTGCCATTTGGGCCCACGAAGGAATGGGAGAACGCAAAAGGGAGAACAGAGAAAGGATTTTTCTTGAGCTCGATGCACATTTTTTATTGACGGAGGCGACGCGTGGGTTTTGTTGAACACTTTCGCTGAGCTATTTAATACTTTTATCTTTTTTCGAATGCATCCGTCTGCCTTCTCGCCACTTCCTCCCTTTCACTGTCCCTGGCTGCCTTTTCCATCCTCTATTGATTGATGGTAAACCGACCTGATCGAGGGCCGTTGGACGCAACAACAACAACAACAACAACAACAACATGCAGAAAGGAACCATAGGGACCGTCTCATACTAACGTAGCCCTCGGACGAAGCTGCAGAACCCGGGTCTTTCGCTGAGCTCTCTGATACTACAAGCTGCACAGATGTTGACCTCTACAGATGTATCTAGAAACAAATAATAACAATATCTCTCTACACTTCTAAACGTTCTGGTAAGAGCCATTGCTTTGCAGTAGACATTTTAGGTGTCGAGTTAAATAAATACATATATTTATAGTTTATTTATTTATTTGTTATTTCTTTTTTTTTTTAAATCACAAAATGTACAATCTTTTATAGAAATGTGGCGATGTATATGGAGCGATGTTTATCAGCTACAATGAATTATGTTCGCCAAACTGTTTCACACAACGTGCGTCTTTTCCTTTATTATGTAAATGAGGAATTGTATCATCGTCCTGTTATGAGAGCAGGTGGAGAATATAGTGACCGTCACTGTGGACCGCGTGTCCACAGCGGTGGTGTCTGTAGTGTTTGTTAAAAAACGGCAGTGCTCGGTTTACGCGGTCGGGGTGGGTTGTGCGCGGACAGCAGTATGACTGACGGTGTCTCTGGACGCCGCGCTGTACGCTCTATGCGCTGGAATCAAATGCCGCCTCGCCGGGTGTGAATTTCACAGCTGCGCATGAAAGCGCCGGGGCTTTTGAATGGTCAGCGAAGAGGGTGAGGGGGGGGGGGGTTGGTTAGGGGGGAAGAGGGCGTGGGGGATGGAGCGAGGGGGGATACAGACATGATTTGTATTGTTGTTTTTACCCTAGTTTTGCACAGATCGATAGTTGATTTGCTCGAGTGGCGCGGCGAGAGGGATCTAAACACACTCTGCAGTGTGAGTCATCGTCCGTTATCAGAGGTTTTGATTCCAGCCACGGCACAATGACTCCCAACTGAAATGGGATGAGGTAAAAATGTTGATTGACATGTTATGATTAAAATATATTGCGGTGCGCGCTCACCGGCCGCTAGTAGATCTAGAACCAGGGCAATACTAGACCGTGGTCTATTTCCATCGTTGGCTGCCTCTCCTCTTCACACGACCGGGGAGACGCACCCGGCGTCTTAATGTTACACAGCAGATGTCATGTAGCAGGTTTGTGGAATGCACAAATGCGACAGACGTGGCGTGCGGCCAGCTGCGTCAGAGCACCGCTCGCGGTCGCAGAATGTGGCTTTGGTGTGGTGATGCGATGTTTGACCTACGCAGTGTACCTTGCAGTTCTACTTTGCAGCACAGTACAAGTTTCCTTGCTAGTTTCTGAGCGTCAACATGACCCTTTAGAAAAATTGGACAGACTCATTTTTGTTGCAGAGAGCTATGGGGCTTTTTTAAAATAGTTTTAAACAAACACCTGTTGACGATGCAGTAGTTGATCGATTGAACACACACACGCGTACACATGTGCACACATGCAGTTTGAAGCTATGGGTGGATGGGTTAAGTGGATGGGTTCGGCGCAGAGGTAATGTTCCATGCAACAACCAACTAACCGCATCCCCCTCAAGCTAAATCTGTTTCATCTGGAGCCTCCCCAGAATGACTTGTCTCGTGATTTCAAAACCAAAACCAAAAATGAACAAATTCTGTGAGGCGATCGACCAAATACGTGAGAAATTCAATCGCAGAAGTTAAGCCCTAAGACCAAGTTACCAAGTATTTCTATAAAAGTCAGTTTCTCTACCATTACTACCATTATCACTTCTTTTTTACAGCGTAAGCGAGCCCCGTGTTTCAGCTCGAATTTGAACACTTTAAAAAAAAGCATTTTGGGCTGAGAGTTGGAAAAAAGGAGGGGGGGGGCGGGGCGTGTTATCCCCATGGTTACGACCACCACGCCAAATTTGTGATAACTTTTTTAAAATCTAGTACCGTTGTTGTGTATGAGCGTAATAATGAGCGACGCTGTGTATGAAATGCACCACACACCGTGGCGTGATGCTATAAGTGTCCGAGAAGCGGACATCAAAATCAACCGCTGCCCAGGCGGAGCGCCACACGTCCACACACACCCTGGGACCAGATCACAGAAGACACATTACCCCAAAAAAAACGATTTTGGGTTCACTGCCCAAAAAAACCCTAAAACCTGAGAGGCGCTCGTCTGTCTGTGATGGACTCTTCTGTGCCTCTCAGCCGAAGTGTTAGTGAGTGTATTGCAGGTGAGTGTATTGACAGATGAAATCGGACCCCTCTTAATTGAGCGTCTAAAACGGAGACTCCAGAGGAAAGAGAAGTCAGGCCCCAGGAAAGAAGATGCTCTCCTCCACATGCACAATGTAGCTCTGCCATGTTAGCATTCTTAAAAGATCTTGTAACTTATGTTTTGAGGACGCCAAATGCTGCTCAGGGAAACCCTTATATCCTGAATCTGTTTAAAAATATGAATGTATGTGTTTGCCACACACACAAACACAAGCACACACGCACACACGCACACACGCACGCACGCACACACACAGACACACACCCCTCTGATTTAGCGACAACGGTTGAGGAGGGTCTGTGGCCACCTGATTACATGGAACAGGAAGTCCTAAAGAGGGAGAGGTTACAAACTGAAGACCCTCACGTGCACACATTGCAGTGCCAGATAAAGGCAGGAAGAGAAAACATCAACAACATGCTCGTTTGTATAGACATGCCATGAACTCCAGCAAACGCACCAGCAAAGTGTAAGACGATTCCCAATTTCACAAGGTAGGCAGGCTCCGTTTTAAATGAGCATACTTCCGTTTGTATCTAAAGTCAGCGCTGGGGCTTGGGTTGTATTGGAAGAGTTTTTTTTTTTTTTCATTACTCTGTAACTTGTAGAGTGTAAAGAATAACGATGATGGTCGGCTTACAGTACGCTTTTATGTTGAAAAGATTAAAGGATGCCGGTAAAGGCAAAAGAGAAACTGTCAAGTTAGGCATTAACGTGGTGGCCAAACCATGCTGGGGACAGGCTGGGTAAAGTGAGTTATTCTTTAGTTATCTCACTTTCTTTTTTTTTTCTTCTAAAGGTGATAACTTTTGTAGTTTTGTTTTTCTTGACTGTTCAGTTGTCTTATTTTAGAATGGTTTAGTAATTGGTCTCCTGCTCTTTATATCTGCTCAGATATTAAATGTTCTTCTGGGAGACGGGATGTCAATTTTAGTATTTTTGTTTGCCATAAAAATAGCAACATTTCAACATCCATTTCCCCCACCCCATCTCAAATTGACACACAAACCGCCGTGCACATTGTGGATGTTGCTGGCAGTTGGTCGATGCAACCAACCGTTGAAACGCATGAAAAAAATGTGTGTAGACAAAAGTTGATTGCTAGGGCTGATTCTCTTATCCTATACAATGGCCTTACAACATGTTATGGGAAGTTTAGCATCTAACGAAACAAAACAAAAGTTTTTGTAATTGCAAACCATGACCCAAAGGAGTTTGTAATCGCTCATGGTTAGTGTCAGAGAGGCGCCTCAAAGCGTCTGTTAAAACCAAATCAATTAGCAAATTTGCCTGATTGGCTAATTAGCCACCATGCAAGATGCTAGCTAGACCAAACAAGCCGCCCATGTGGAAGTCGTCTTTCCCCTCTAGCAAGCCGAAGCCGGATGGTTTTTGTTTTGTTTCCCCCCGAAGTTTTCGCTCCACCGAAAGCCAACGCACTCGCAAGTGCGTACGCCAACTGCCGTCGTCAACTCTCATTGTCAGCTTGACGCTCAAAAGACTTAAAAATAGCTTTTTTTGGCAAAAGAATCCCAGACACGTCTGAGTAACAAAGGGCGATTTATACAGGCTGCCTCAGTAAGTATAGAGGGGCTTTTGTGTTTCCCTTTCTCTCTCTCTCACTGCGGACCCCCGTCACCGCTGTTGGGAGCGCCAAGCCCTCTGACGCTCCTCTATACTGTCCTCTTAGAACACAGGCATTGTTCACAACGGTCCTGATTTCAAAGTTCAGAAAAAAAAGGGCATAGCTAGCTGCGCCACATGACCACATAGCTGCCCATCAGGTTTTCTTTTGTTGGATTGTCATTTGGGGTATTTCTGTGATGTCGGCACACTATTAGTTGCGATAGTTGGTTGGAGTGTGCGTTATTTTAATAAAATGGTGTATTTGCTTGAACTCTGTACAGGATATATTTTACGTTTTTTTTATACGCATATGGTGCTTTTATCCAAAGCGATTCGCAGTAAAGTAAATGCGTATTTAACAGGCAGCACTAAATGCGGTGGTGTCCACCCTCTTTGCCCCCAAAGGCACAGCTAATTCAAACAATAAACGATCAATGGTGCACTGGAAACCCCTCTGAGCTAACATTACAGTTGAATGGAAATGAACTCATTATAACCAGACGCACCAACTGTTACTATTACTATTATTACATTACGTATCCAAAGTGACTCAAGAAATGAGGTTTAACAAGAGTATATTTTTTGCACTCATTCCGGACATTGCAACTGTTCATTCGTTGTGGTGTCTTGGTTAGAGGTCAGCGGTCCACAGTTCTGTCCATCGTGTCCTGTAAACTGATATTAATTCTGGACTTCCTGAGGCATAATGTCCTAGTTTCTCGTCTTTCAGTTCCTCTTTAATAAGCTCTGCTCTGTGTCTGGTGGCCCATAAGCCCGGACCTGGACACTTCTTTAATTTCCTGCTTGGCCTTGGACGCTGTGTTTTGTGTGCTAAAGAAAGATTTATTTTTTTCACCTGCGTCATATGAACTTGCACTAAACAGGTGGCCGGGGGCATCTATGCATAAGATAAGATGTTACATTAGATTTTTACAAAAGTATTTATTTTTAAAATGACATTAGAAATCAGTACCTTACCTTCCTTCTGTACTCTTTCCTCTATGTTCATCACATTGTCTGTCTGTCTGTCTGTATCTCTCTATCTAATTTTCCTCTCCTCTGTGGAACAAGTGGAGAAGCTGTTCCCAGCGAGGGTGAGTCAGTGCAGCTGGGGTGCACGTCCTTCACCCACAGGCCACTCTCTCACAGGCCAGATGGCCTTTCCAGATCCTTGGCCCCTTCTAAGTGCCAGTGATGCATCCATACTCTGCTTGCTAGCGCTAATGCTAACACACTCACACACACTCATACGGACATATGCATGCAGGGTGAATTGGCAGTGGAGTTACCATAACGTACATAATTTCTGTAATCATGCACTTCAATGCACTCTTGTGCATTGAAGTGCATGTCAAGACTTTCGGTGTAAGGATTTTGATTTTGTTTAAACAATATAATATGGATATATTAGGACAATAATCTGTAAAAGCATCTTCTTTAAGTAGTTTATTGTATTTGTAGTATTATTGTATTGTATTATTGAACTTCGTCATTGAGAAGCAGCAGGGCTAGGACTGACAATATTTTGATGGGTGCGAACACCATCATGGGTTTCCTCTGTTGTTTAAACATGATTATGATTTTGTAAAGGCATTGAGTAGATTGTAGGAAGTGGATAGGTTGTAACAATTGCTATTCTTTATTCACTTTAACTTTCAGAGGCCTACTCGGGTATTTGTAAAAACGTTGCTTTTTTTCCTATGCGTTTTGGCCTTTCGTCCACACACAAACTGCATTTTAGGTCACTGAATATGGACCTTTTGGAAAACTCCTTTCAGGGTTTCCCAATACGATGACATCATGACCTCGATTTTCACCTGGCAATGGTTGTTGCTTCACACCTTGAGCATGCACCAGAAACCTTCCAATAATGGCAGACTACCAGTGCGTTTACGTGTGGCTAGTATTATTAGGTTTGATTACCTGTTTACAAGTCAACCTAGTGTTACTTCATCAATACATCGCTGTGCTGCTGTGTTGTTGTTGTATGCGCTGCTCAAGAAGAAGCCCATCAATGCGCATGCTCCCAAATGTTCTTTTGTGGTGTATGACAAAGTTTTATCGCCACCTACTGGCCTGGCATGCTTATGTGAGCGTTTTAATTTGTTGGACATGTAGACAGAGATATTTTCTATAACACTGTTGGTGTTGGAATCTCTTCACAACATATGAACACAAATCATACAATATCGTATAAAGCCCACTGTATTGACACAGCTGGCATATAATGGTTCTCTCTATTCACTCTGCGAAAGGCCTATAGAGTGCATTAATGTGGCCAGTCAGAAAAGAAGGTGTGTCCTGCGATCGCAGCACATGTCTCAACTTGTCGCCTAGTATCTACTCCGGGTATGGCCACAAACACACATGCGCAGGTACACATGCAAATTGAACATTCAGCTGTATACAAAGAGTGGAGGTCTATACAGCATTGAAGCCATGCCTTCTCATCTACATATGTGGTGCATTTTCCCTCATTACATGCAATGTTCCACGTGCACTTGCCCTGCAATGACATCCTAGTCGAGGTCGAACTCGTATGACTTCATTTCTTTTCTATAGCCGTCACTTTTTCAGTGCGTTACAAACATGACCACACCTCTCATCTCTTCCACTGTAGCAAGAGATGGCTCAGCGCCCCTCATGCCCAATCAAGGCGTCTCAGAGTAGGAAGTTAAAAAAGCCACTGGCCCGGCTCAATAACAAGCCATTAGAGACATAGAGTAGTGGAGAAGGCTTGAAGCATGCACGTCTTAGAGAGCCCGTTCGCCCCTGCTATTACCGTGCATATGCATCCAGGGCATGGAGCACAATTAGCCCCCCCCCTGCTAAGTGCACGGTACTGCAATAAAACAGTTGTGTTTTGCGGGGCTAGAGTGTAGTGTTGTGGGGAGTGGTTCAGTAACCAGCTTCCTTGCATTATTAAGAGCAAACAACCGTGTTTTGTTGCAGTACATTTGAACGGCGTTAGTTTGGAAACATGACCGTACGTGTGGTAAGGGTGTTTGCCTTCCAGCCGAAAGGTACTGGGCTCGAACCTCAACGGACACACTCCGCAGTCCACCTGTAGTCATCCTTGAGCAAGATGCCCTGAACCCCTACTTGGTCCTTCATGACCTGTATCTAAATTCACTTTTGATAAAAGTGTCTGCAAAATAACTAGTTAGTCATATGTTAGTAGTAACTATCATCTTACTGTTCTTGGGCACAAAGGAAAAGTACATTTGCTGGATGTACTCTGCTATAGGCCTACTTGCTAATTGATCTGTGGTGGCTAGCAGTTGTGTCACAACTTTCATGTGGGCAGGAAGACCACACACATTAGGATGTAATGCATGTCATTCACATCCATCTCGTATTGCCATTTAGAACCGGGCAATGCTAGGATGTCAATATAAATAAATAATAAGGAGACGTGGTGCTGTCTGTGGGATGTAAGTGGGAGGGCTATCTTTTGATATAGCCCCATTGTTTTCCTTTTTTACAAGGAAAAATGTCATCTTGTATGTATCGTATGTTTATCATTGTGGGCAGAACATATTGTGATATCGCATTTTGACCAAATCCCACAGCTGAATTACCTTTTTAATATGGTTTTTGATTTGATAAATGCACACAGAAATGCAAATGCAGTAAATTTGATGTGCTTCTCGCTTTCTCTCTTGCTCTGTCTTTCTGCTTTATGTCCAGTATTTTTCATTTCTCCCACCCATCCATCCATCCATCCATCCACCCACCCACCCATCCACCCACCCATCCACCCATCCATCCATCCATCCTCCCATCCATCCATCCATCCATCCATCCCAGCCCTTTTGTCCCTGTGCGGTGCTCCCAGGTCAGGTGGGTGACTCTACTCCAATGGAATCTCCTCCCCAAGTCCAGCTCCTCAATGGCCTCTCTGTCCGTCTGTTAGGGCAGGGCCAGACCAGAGGGGCTACTCAGCACTCGGGGTGTCTTCCTGTTTCTCACCCAATCAAAAGACACTGGGGGTGGTGGTGGGGGGGGGGGGGGGGGACAAATCATGCCAAGAGGGTGCTCCTAACATCCCCCCTTGTTTTTGATCCAATCTCGTTCCACCCCCTCCCCAGCCCCCTAACTCTGGGGTAGGGCCGACAGAGTTCAGCACACACTTGGTTCTCACACCGCTCCATCGGACTGTTTGTTTCAACTCGCCTCAGGTTCACGATCAGGATCCCATTTTTAGCTGTCCCGTATTGGTTTCCTTTTGTGTGTGTGTGTGTGTGTGTGTGTACATGAGTAAGTACAGCGGTCAGCTGACACGTTCACAGTAAGTGAGGGCTTTTAATACAAGCAGCCTCTTGTGACGGCCTGTCTAATTCAACAGTGTTCTGGCCATAATGGATTATTCAGGAATCAAAGCGCTCGGTCAGCGGTAGCCTCTCTAGCTGGGACCACAGGACGAGGTACGTTACGCCGCTGCTGGTCGCACAGTGCTGCTCTCAGCCAACTGTTGCGGGTGTGTGTGTGTGTGTGTGTTTTACTTTTGATATATATAACATGTTGCGGATGCTGTGATGTAATGCTGGACAATGGGGTGGATTGTGGTGCGGGGAGATGGCTCTGGGTTTAATGCTTGTCTGGAAATCGGGACTGGAAATGGCTAGGTGTGTGTGTGTATATGTGTGTGTGTGTGTGTGTGTGTGTCTCAATTCTCATGCGTTTATCACACATTGTTTTGCACAATCTATTATCTCTTGATAATAAAGTCCAACAACATAACCTAATGTAATGTGGTATGAAAGCCACTCCCAGCACTGAACGCCAGCACTGCTTCCACACATACACCCCCTGTCTTTGTCTGTGGCTGGCCAGTCGCCGTACTTGAGAGCAGTTTCAGCCCGTCTGAGAACACACAGTCCGACCCAGATGCCCAACAGGCCTTACACTGTAGGCATCAGAACCCGGCTCAGGCTATGTGGGGTAACCGAAGCTCTTGGTACCCCCAACCCACCAGCCAGTCCCCCCAGTGTGCGGCTCCCCGGGGGGTAACCTGATCCCGGAGTGCTTTGTCATGTAGCAGAGAGTGTTTCCCTGTCTACGCCACCCTCCCTCCCCTCCCCTCCCTCCCCTCTTCTCCCCTTTGTCTGACCGCAACCCGGCACCACCACAACATCCCTCTCGGAGGCCAGCCTGACGCCTCTCGCACTGAGGTCAACACAACGCTGGGCGGGAGTGTTGGAGGGGTTACGAAGTATTCCCTTTTTTTATTTTTATTTGCTTATTGTAAATGTTGGGAAGTGATGAATTTCTGTCCGCCTGTGCCTGTGTTACTAGTTTTTGATGCCGTGCACAGTCTCGGTTTGAACTGCGTTTTTTGTGACCGTCGCTGAGGAACTAAACTCCTCCACACTTGTGGTATCTTCCTGTTTCTCACCCAGTCAGAAGACACCGGGGGTGGTAGGGGAACTTCCAGGAAGAATTTCCATCTTCCTGTATAATTGGGCTATGTCTCAAGTGCACGGTGGCCCTGTTTTGAGCAGTTTTGTTGTTTGACCGTGTTGCTGATGATGTAATACTAGTGATGG
>JAOPHQ010003699.1:425000-490000 GCA_030340625.1 Merluccius polli | reverse complement strand
AACTTCCTCCACTTTCCTCTTGTCATCTTTGATCACTGTCCAATCCAACCGCTACTCTCTCTTCTTCTTCTATAATATAATTTCTGCCTTTTCCCTCTTTTCCTCCTCCTCCTCCTCCTCTCTCTCCTCCCCCTGTGTGGTCACTCTGCGGTGGGGGAGAACAGTAGCTCCGCAGGCCCCCCCCCGTCCCCTGGGGAGCCGGAGCAGGAGTATCTTCTCCTGGAGGAGTGCGAGAGCCATAGTCCCCAGGCTTGTCCGTGAGTGGCCGGCCACCCAGCCGGCTGGAGACACGGGCCTCCAGCTGGACACACGGGCCTGCTGTGTGCTGCTGTGTGTTGACACACCGCTCGACTAATACATAATAATTAGGGCTGGGCATCGCCACTGATTTCCCGAATCGATTCCCGATTTGATTCGATATCGATTCAGTTAGAGATATTTCAGTTGCAATACCAATTTTGCTTGAATATGAAACAGATTCATTCTCAGATAAATAATGCTGTGAATTGTACAAGGAACCCTCTAACCTGGCGCATTATTGAAAATAATGTTTACATTAAGAATTGACCCCAAAGCAGTTACATTAATGTGCTTTTTATTTAACACCACACCATGGTTGTTTACCATAACCAACACACTGCAGCAAAAAGGCATATATTAAAAGATTGATCTCGGGATTTTATGAATCGATATCGGATCATTCAAATGAAGATCGATTTGAATCAGAAAATCGATGTTTTTTAAACCATGCCCTTATATCAATACTGTATATGATACATCATGTACAGTATATGCCCACATGCTACGCGAGCATGTGCCTACAGACATGCTGACAAGCATGCTGACAAGCATGTGCTGCATACATGGCAATATATCCCTTTACGGTCTTCTGAGCTGCACACATCAAGCTGGACTTGATGTGCGTGAATGTGTTCCACTCGGGACTCGACCCGCGACTGTAGATTAATGTTTTGTATTTATTTTTCTAACCCCTCTCGTGGTGGACGGTTGTCGCTCGAAAGTACAGCGTCTCAAAGATAAATGCTTGGAAATGAGTCAAATCCCTTCGACTCACTCCTAACATGGCTTGCAAAACCGGGGGGGCTGCATCTTGAGTGTATTCTAGTGTGTGTGCTGAAACCCGTGTGTGTGTGTGTGTGTGTGTGTGTTGGGAATAACAGCCGATCCTCTGTGTTTCTGAACGACAGGAGCCACACGGAGTGCTCCAAGTCCACGTCGTCGGAGACGGACCTCAACGACAACCTGCCGTCGCACCGCACGCCCACCTCCTCCACCTCGTCCTCGGCCAAGCACAACGCCTCGCACAACGGCTTCTTCTCTCAGCACGGGGGGCCCGCCTCCGCCTCGTCCATCTACGACTCGCCGCCGTCGCGCGGCGCCTCGCTCTCCCACGACGGCGGCGCGGGCCTCTACCTCCTGCCCCGCAGCTACTCCCAGGACACGGTGCTGCTGCCCAAGTCGGCGTCGTCCCCCGTCGCCCACCCCGACGCCGCCAACAGCGACGCCGACCTCTACGTGTTCAACACGCCGGCGCGCAAGGCCTCGTCCGGCATGGAGACGCAAATGCGCAACCTGTCGGTCAGCTACGACATCCCTCCCACGCCCGGCGCCAACTGCACCTACCAGGTGCCCCGCACGCTGCCCCCTGCCTCGGCCGGCGGCTCGGACGTCGTCGGCAGCGGCGTTGGCGGCGGCGACGTGGTGCCCCCGCCGAGGCCGCCGAAGCCCTCGCTGAGCTCGGTGTCCGGACTCCCGCCGCCGCCGCCGCCGGCCGAGCGGTCGCCCACGGATACGTACTGCGTGCCGCGCTCGGCGTCGGAGGCGGACGGGAACTACTGTGTCCCCACCAGCGCCGGGGGCAAGGCGCTGCGCAGCAACACCATCGGCACCATGGACTCTTCGCGCATCCGGAAAGGTGGGTGTCCCAACGCTGATAATGATGACGCTGATGTGGAGCGTTCAGTTCTTTTGGTTGGTGGTTACATGGGCTTTGTTACCTTTTTGATTAATTGAAGGATGATCACATTATTGTCCACGGTAATGAGAGTTCGGTCTCAGCTGTGCTATGGTCTTATTGTGTGGATCAGGTAAAGTGAAGAGCATTGAATGTTAAATGAGTCTATAGAGGCTGCATGAGCTTATGACGTACTTTTTATGACGTGTTAGATTGTATGTTGGAGCACAGCTGGTGTCTATTGTGTCTGTCATTGTCTCTCTAGTTCACCTGCACCAGAGTAGCAACGTTACTTCATTTAACATAATTTCACTTGAGTTTATACAAACAAGATGGCGTTATCCTTTATTCCTCATATATCTTAACACTGGGCTTGTAAACAAATGTTACACCTCTGAAAAGTATATAAACATGACTTCTTCTCATCACTGCCCCCTTGTGATAATAGTTGTCATTACAAGAGCAGAGGAAAATGATTATTGGAGGCCATACATGCGACATTACCCCAGCGTATACCTGTTTACCATGCACTAAAACTGACTAACTGTCACCACTAAGAAGGCCGGAGATTAGGACACATGTCCAACTTTATACACAAATTCAACTCTTACTCTTACTCAACTTATATTTTGGATAAATATTTGTTCATGATAAATAAGTCACAACTCACGTGACCTTCAACTCGTCAGTTAAATATAAGTTCCCTGTCACGTATTTTCCGCTGTAACGCGTGAGAAAAACATGCTGAGTGAAGCCGAGGAGTCATTTCTATGTACTGTGATTCTTGCGGCTGTCAAAGTGATGCCCATTAGCATTAATACCCAGGCAGATGGAGAGGAGGACAGCAGAGAGATACATGACACATACTGGTCCTGGTGCTAAAATCTACCGCGTGGAATATATATTTATATTCGTACTGTTCAGATCAAGATTCAATACTCTATTACCACACAAATTAGTGGTTACGGATTTGCCTCAGTGTGCTCATGAACAGAACAACAAACAATACACAGCATAACAGTCAAGACACATAATGAGAAAAAAAACATTTGACACACAACACATAACCCCCATAGAACATACATGCATACATTACATACATGACATACATTCATGGATGTAAATCAGGATGATTGAAAAACTAGCTACCAGACATAACTGCATGTGCTGTATTGTCTGTAAAATCCTTTTGTATTTTTTACTGCTGAATTAGCTTATCTTGGCTCAGCAAAATGGTCCATGTTTTGATGGGAATTGTGTGCCTTGCAGATTTCGGATCCCAAGACTGCTACGACATCCCCAGGACATTTCCGTCAGACAAGAGCTGCTCCTTTGACTTCAACGAAAGTTTCAACAGCTACTTTGTACGTGTGCTTGATATTTATATCGCGTGGTTCGCTGGAAACTTAACCTCGCATTTTAGTTTAAGAGATCTGTGCTGCAGGCTTGGTAACTGTGTGTGTGTGTGTGTGTGTGTGTGTGTGTGTGTGTGTGTGTGTGTGTGTGTGTGTGTGTGGGGCACATGTCTGTGTGTGTGTGTGTGTGTGTGTGTGTGTGGGGCACATGTCTGTGTGTGTGTTCGGCACGTGTGTGTGTGTGTGTGTGTGTGTGCGTGCGCGCGTTATAGAAAAACAAAGGCATGTTGCCGGTGGGCAGCCAGTCCATGGAGGACGTGGACCAGAACTACGTGCCCATGAGCGCCAACTCTCCGTCGCACCACCACTCTGGCAGCCTGCCGGAGCCCATCCAGGAGGCCAACTACGTGCCCATGACCCCTGGCACCGTGGAGTTCTCCTCCCTGGGCAAGCAGGTGCCCCCGCCGGCACACATGGGTTTCCGCTCCAGCCCCAAGACCCCCCCGCGCCGGCCCATCCTCATCAGCGAGTGCCACCCCCCTCCGGTCGACCGCAACCTCAAACCCGACCGCAAAGGTGAGGGAGTGTGTGTGTGTGTGTGTGTGTGTGTAGGCTGTAGGCTATAGTACAGTATGTGCATTTGCCGTTTTTGTTTGCTGCTAAAACACTGTTGTTCGTCGGTCTGGTTTCTAATTCTTTATTTTTGTGCTCGGCTATGCCTCAATTTAATTTTTGCGCTTTCTCTGTTTTGTTTTTTTTCCCCGCTTTTCTTGAGAGGTTTTATGCTTCATAAATCTCTCCCATGTGAGCGTCGTGGCTTTAGTTTCAACATATATCGGACACAACCGGACACTTCTGATGAAAACTTCATCAGCAGTTTCATCAGAAACTGCTGATGAAGTTTTCATCAGAAGTGTCCTTTCACACATGCTCAAACACACACACACGCACACACACACGCACAAGCCAAACAACTCTGTTTCCATTAGCTGATTAAGTTTGTCACTTCGTCGTGTCTGATTCTGCCCAGCAATCTTCCTATTAAACGTAGCTTGCCTGAGCAGGAGCCATGTTAGCGGGGGGGAGTGGCGATAGGTTTTTGGTGTGGGGTAAAGTCAGGATGGGGGCCGGCGGGTGGGGGGGGGGGGGGTGTATCACTTGATACATCCGTCCCCATTGTCTCTGCCTTTGTGAATAGAGTCCTTTCATTGGAGACCTAATTGCATAGAGAGAGAGTGAATGGTAGAGCTAGGAACACACAGACATGCATCCCATCATTTAAAACGACAGCAAACCTAGAGGTCGAGTTAGACGCCGTCTCTCTCATATGCTGCGTTTGTATAAGTGTTGACTTGAGCACATGTGACTTTAGACACATTCTTCCTCTTCCATTGATATCCTGTTATGTTTTTGACTTAACAAACACACATCTGTAACAGACTTTCCCGACTGGAATGGGTTCACTTAAATGGCATTTGGACATGAACCATGACACACTGTTTGACTCAACGGCTGCTATTGAACTACAGTCTTTTGTGTACTGCTGCTGTTGTGTCTGATTTGAGGCCTCTGTATTGTGTATGTGATTGTGATCTTTGGCATGGTTTTACTTCGACCTTTTCACTTGGTGCCTGTGCTTGTCTCTGTTGTACTCTGTTAAGCGCTATAAGGGCTTTGAGGGGGATCATTTCACCCCAGAGTGTACATGTAATGTGTACGATCAAGCAAGCTTTTATACAGAATGGGAAGAATTATATAATAATAATAATTATTATAATTATACTACTACTACTACTACTACTACTACTACTACTACTACTACTACTACTACTACTACTACTACTACTACTAATAATAATAATAATTTTGATAATGACAACAATGAAATCTGCTCGCTCTGTGTTTTCGACGTTCCAATGCGGCTTTTGATGCATGCGCAGCAGTGCGGGCCGCGGTGCATGGAGTGATGTGCAGGTTGCCGCGTTTCGGGAAAGTTGCGTCCGGGACTCGGGCTTTGGTCTTGCGGCGTGTTTTAAAAAGCAGTGTTTAGTTTAGTTGGCCGGAATGCATATTGACTCAATGTTAATCAAAGGCAACGATAGGCCGTCCGCTTTGCATGGCACGGTAGGGGAATTTGGGATAGGGATATATTTAGTTTTGTTTCTTTAACTGCTGTGATCATCCAAAATGTTATAATGAGTCAAGTCTTCTTCCACCAATCAGGTCAGAGTCCTAAAATAATAAGAGCAAAGGTTGTCGGTTTAGAACGAACCGACTCCCAAACCGTAGGGGAATTTCCGAGGGGACGACGCAAGGGTACGTACATCGATGACAAAGTGACACTGTGTTGTTCTGAGCACAATCTCTCTCTCTCTCTCTCTCTCTCTCTCTCTCTCTCTCTCTCTCTCACACATACACTCTCACACACACACACACACACACACACACACACACACACACACATTCTTCCGCTGGGCACAGTGTTGACTCGGGACACTTAGGAGGAGCTAAGCTCTGATGGCTCACGTTCCAGCCAGGATAATACATTTCAATTAGATACAATGGGGGCAGGATAGTGAAGAGTGTTTGACTCCCTGCCAAAAGGTACTGGGTTCGATCCCCAGTGTCCACTGATTCATAATGACATGTATCTGAATTCACTCCATGTCGCTTTGGATATTAAGTGTCTTTTGAATAACTAAATGGTGCCATTTTGCCAGTTTCTTTTTTAACAACCCCCTTTTTAGTTTTTCATTTGTTTTTTTGCCTTTACGGACAGGAGATGATGAAGATGGACAAGAAAGCAGGTTGAGGGAGAGGGAATGAAAAGTAGCAAATGACCACAGGCAGGAAATTAACCAGGGTCGCTACGAGGCGTTTTTGCCTACATGGGTGACGGACTTACAAGAGGAGCCAACAAGCCGCCCCGTTTCATTTTAATGAATGGAACTATTTAATGAGTTAGTTTTATCTCAACACAGTTTATATGCTGTTACGGCGCAAATCCCTCCACCGCTGTGTTCAGTGGGGATTCTGCTCTGACCAACAAGCATTAATTATTTTTAATTGTTCAGTCATAAAAAATGTAATATTCATTTTAGAGATTCCTGAGCCAACAAAACAGGCCTATACTCTCTCTGGGAGTCTATCTTCAAATCTTTTAAACTAACCATTTATACTTGCATTGCTATTAAACTAATTATAAGGAGATTAACTTAACATTTGTGTCACTTTTGGTTAACCAAGGTTACTGTGCAATGGTGCTATGAAATATTTTCTTATGCAATCAAGAACATAATGGCTGAACAGATGTTTCTGAGGGGAAGGAGGAAAAGAGGAAGAACCACACTATCGCATTAGTAAATATACAAATAAGATTTGACATTTCTGCACTGTAGTTAATCGTACTAGTTACCAAACTCTAGCCACATTAAATTGATTTATGTTCTTACTTTTGCACTAGGAATTGCAATAGGATGGAATATAAATTTTCTATTATATTTGTCTGACAGTCTGGTCAGTTTTAGAATATATTTAATATTCACCCATTTGGCAGATTACTGTGCATGCAAACTGTTAGCTCCGCAGACTGCATTTCATGTGATTACCTAACGTAGGTAACCTGATCATTGAAACATTTATGAAATGCATGAATAAAATATCACCACACTTGCATGGTCTTCTCGCATGTCTTCATCTGACTCCACATCTACGCCGTGATTGACGGGTGTGTTCCATTCCTACAGGAAAGCCCGCCCCCTTGGAGATCAAACCGCTTCCTGAGTGGGAGGAGCCGTGCGCTCCTGTGCGCTCGCCTGACACGCGCACATTTGCCAGAGAGTAAGTCTCCAAAAAAATGTTATCGCCTTTTACCCTTTTTCAGTATTGAAACTAAGCAAAGTAGCCAAAACTAGCAGACTCTCCACCTGCCCATACATTACCATAGCAACTTCATGTTGTCTGTCCAAGTAACATAGACATAGAAACCTCATAGAAACGTAGAAATTGCAGACAAAGAAAAAAAAGCATTGGGGGAACTGATCAGGGGGAACCTACGGCACAACACAACAACAAAAATACTTTACACAAAAAGCATTTCTGTTGGCCTGTAAAATGACGATGGTTCACGGCTTGTTTTTCTTTCACTTATTCAAAGTCGAAGGGATTCCCCTGGCTGCAACGGTGGGTTACATAGCAGTGGCAGCTATGGGTACGTTTACACAGCAGCAGAATCCATCTTTTGTTTTGTCCTGTTCTGTTAGCCTGTCGTTGCTGTTTTGACTTGTGTGTGTGTGTGTGTGTGTGTGCTTTAAGAAACGCTGGAAGGGTCCAGCATGTTTTGTAAAGGTTGTTGGTCGTTCCTCCCCAGTCCCTCCAGGTTCCCCATGCCCCCGCGGCCCACCTCCGTCCACAGCATGGCCTCCAGCACCGACTCGGAGGACTGTGACGAGAACTATGTACCTATGCTCTCTAACTTGTCCTCAGACGAACTAGTATGTAACACACCGGACCACCGCACCACCTCTACATATTGTCAGGCTGCTGCATGGATTCCTTACTTTTACCTTATATCCCCCCCCCCCCCCCCCCCCATATTTCTTTTTCTGTTAAATCAATGTTAAGTTACAACACATATTTTGTTTGTAGATATAATTGATGTGGATAAAGGTTGATTTTCTACTTCTTTACTACACACTATACATGGGACATGGTCATTTCTAGCTTAGTGTAAACGAGCACATGGTCGACAGGGGCACATGCTTTGGTCCTGTTTTACCTTGAAAGGGTCTCAAAGACGTTTAAGATATTAGTGTTTTGGTCCTCAAGTGGTCCAAGTAGTTGCAGGCCTGTTGCCACCACCTCCACTCCCTGTTCCTCTCCTCAGACAAAGCGTCCGCCATCATAGACGGGCTCCTCCTCGCCGCTTCATCTCTCGCTCTCTTTCTCTCCACAGTCATTTATTTTTAAATTTTCCTCCTCCTTTTTGGGGGCTTTCTGTTACTGCTGCTGCTTCTCCTCAGGTCTGCTTTCTTCTGGAATATTATCCTCCTCATGCTTCAATAAGTACCATTACTGTAATTGCTAAGACCCCCACCCCCTTTTATAATTTAGTTTAATCTTATTTGGGTTAATTAAAAATGTCTGACGTCGGGCTTTGGTTGACCTAGCTACAAACTATCTATCATATAGAGGGGGGGGGTGGCTTTCTGTTACAGTGTGGATACTTACTGTTATAATTTGCCACCATTAAAATGTTCCTTATTTGTCTTTGACATTGTCTGTTGACAGTCCTCCTGTGTACCACTCATGTGCTTTACTGTACCTTTATTCTCCCTCCAAAAGTGCCTTGCTCTTTTCTTTTTCTTCTGTCAAACGTTGCTCCTTTTTCTTTTCCTCTGCGATCCGGATGCCCTCCTGACCATTTCAATTCCTCCTCCTCCTCCTCCTCCTCCTCCTCCTCCTCCTCCTCCTCCTCCTCCTCCTCCTCCTCCTCCTCCTCCTCCTCTGCCTCATGGTGTTCCTTCTTTTGCTTGATTCTTTTTTCTTTTTTTTTTTCTCCCTTCTTCTTCCTTCTCCCTTTTCACCTACTCCCCCTTTGTCCGGTGCAGAGAGGAGTCCTTCTACTGCACTGTCCCCATCACCCCTGTAAAGAGGGAGGTGGAGGAGCTTGACTCCCTGGAGGAGGTGAGCAGGGCATGGCATGGCTGGCTAGCTTAGCCGTGCATGGTGCTGCAACCACCCCCCCCCCCCCCCCCCTTCCTTCCCACCAACCACCAACCCGTGTTTTAAGCAGATATCGATATATCAAGGCAGTAGAAGCAGCTCCCAGGGGTCAGGAAGCAAGAGTATGAACCCACAGAAAAGCGCAGGCTGTGCATTTGACCAGAATTAAGATGGTTTTAGCTGTAGAGTAGTAGATTTGTTCGTTTTTTTGTATTTTCTTTTGTCCCCATCCTAGTTCTAACGCCCATACTCACTCGAATTCGCACTTTACAATTAACACCACTCACTCGTTTTCAATTGTGGTGTTGGTGTGACTCGTCCCTAATTCCCTCCGTCGCCATGGCTACAAACTAAAAAGACCTGTGGGTGAATTGTCCTCCTAGAACATGAAGCTAAGTGCCCCTAAGACGGCGGACGGAGGGAGCAGCCCTGTGGTGGTGAAGGCCAAGGAGGAGAAGCAGGTGGAGTACCTAGACCTGGACCTGGACCCGGGGAAGTCCACTCCACCCAGGAAGGTAGGCGTCATCCTCCATCTCCTGACATGGAGACCAACAGGGCAGAGCAATGTGTTGATGTAGTCATGTCTACAGATCGTCTATACACTGCCAATTTGATGCGAACAACTGAAATGAAATCTTTATTATTAACATATTTCACCTCAACATTTGTGGAAGTTGGCTAAAGGCATTTTAAATTAATTAATACATAGATGAATATCAACATATTTCACCTCAACATTCAAGATGGTTAGAGATATTTCTAATACATGTACGATTTAATGAATAGACATCAGTAAACACTGGACATTGTGTTTATTTTACATCTCCAGAAGAAGAGCAACGGGACGGGCATGGCGGCGTCGGACGAGCGCGTGGACTATGTGGTCGTTGACCAGCAGCGGACGCAGGCGCTCAAGAGCACGCGGGAGGCGTGGAACGACGGGCGCCAGTCCACGGAGACGGACGCCGTCATCAAGGGACCCAAGTGATCCCTCCACTCGCCGTCGCCATGGCCACCCCCCCCCCCCCCCCTCTCCCCCCTTTCCCGTTTGGCTGAGGGTGAACACTGGCGCCTGCAGTCTAATCCACATCACTGAGATCCTTAAGTTGGTTGGGACCAGGCGGAGGCTCCCACAGCCAACTGAACTGCCTTTAGTTTACACTGCTCTTTGGGGGAGAGAAGGGAAGGGGTTGTGGGGGTGCACGGACAGGCACTTGGGACCCCCCTCCCCCCCTCGTGGTTGGGGGGTTTTGGGGAAGGGGCCGGAGGAGGATGTTTGGAGCCAGGAATAAGCTGTGTGTGCAGTCTGGAAGCAGGTAGACCAGGAAGAGGAAAGGAAGGACAGATCTAGCTTCAGGAGTATGGAGTTGAACAAACAAAATGGATGAATCATATCTGGACATTCCCCCCCCCCCCCACCCCCCCGGCCCAGATAGTTTTTCAACATGGATGGGCTAACCCTTATTCTGGTCAACTACTGGAGGAAAGAAGGACTGACATTTCCGTTAAATTATGATGCTGTTGGATTCTGTGTTGAGGGAGAGTGCAGGTGAACCCCCCCCCCCCCATCCCTCAGAACCAAGTGAACGTTGATGTCATCTTTCCCGCCCTCGAGGCTATGAGATTTTTTTTTAAAAAGATTAAAAAGCTTTGTACGGACACAGGTCAGAGGTCAGTTTCCACAGTTCATTCAGGAAATGGATGATTTTCCCAAGCCACTGTTGTGGAGGAAAGTGTCGGAAAGAAAATGGCCACCCGACAGTGTAGTGTACCGTTTCCCCCCCCCCCTAACAACGAGTGTGGATCTTAAAAAAAATGCAACCGCCAATTTTGTGTACAAAAGTGTTATGTATATAAACAACAAAAAAGTGCCCTTTATTTCTAATATGGAATATCCCAAGTGTTTGCTCCTGGGTATGTGTGGGTTCTGCAGGGTAGAATCCAGTGCCTGGCTCGATGGTATCGGAAGGTGTGAGAAAGGATTAAATTACTGTGAGTTTTCAAAGGAAAGTGACTGGCTTTCTATAAGTTATGCACAGGTATCAAACTTGGGTGAAAGATAGGATATCAGGTACTTTCATTTTGGGAAATAAAACTGCTATTTGTTTATTTATTTTCTTTTTTTTTTCTTTCGTTTTTAGCTTTCCTGGCTGGATTTCACAATTACAAATAGCTTGGTTGTTCGCATGCCACGCGGACGAACGCGTGGTAGAAATCTCAAGAAAGCGCTCGATTTGATAACCACCGGTCAGTTAGTTTCAGACATTTTTGTTTTGTTTAAGTCTTTCACTTTCTTTCTCCTCTTGGTTTTTTAATTTATTTCAATCGGAGCAACATACACTCTTGGCTAATCATCGGACTGCCTTAACAAGTTTAAACAAAGAAATCATTTGTAAATACCGTGTTCATTATTTCCTCCATAGATCTTAGCCTTACTAACCCTATCAACTCTGGAGTCAAAAGTCCCAAGCATGTATTAGCACCGGAGATCAACATTTTTGCTGTATATATTATGCCATAAGCTATTTAAGCATGTAGTACTTATACTGAAAACTGTGCCTATGATGTCAATTTCATACTAGTTTTTTCTTTCTTGCAGTTAAGATGTGATGTGGACTGCAAACCTGAATATGCTTTCTTTTTTTTAATGAATCTAGAGAAAATTGTAAATTTTAAAGTGGACTAAATAAAAATACAACATTTTACGCATTTGTCCTGTGTGTGTGATTGTGCGTGCGTTTGGGTTTGTATTTAGCGTTGTTTAAACATCTCCAGGAAGGCACTTCAAGTAAGGAGCCAGGAGGCCGGTTACAGAGGTAGGGCGTTGCCGTAGCGCTACTGGTTAGGATGGCAACCGTGTTACTTTTATTAAGAATAAAACCTTGAATCTCTTAAAAAGAAGTATGACAATGACATTCACAAGGAAAGCCTACACGAAGCCCTGTTTTGCTAAGGCTTATATTGGTATTTAAGCTTTTATGAAGTACAAATTCCTTCACTGGCCACCGGGTGGCGCCGTTGCTTAGGAAACCAGTTGCTTTGCTTCCCGCCTCAGGAGTCGCAAAAAGCAGCCCGCGGTGGTCGCGCGCCTCACTGACACACTGCTGTCTAGTTTTGAGTGTTCAGCTCCTCCCGATATGTTGTCCAAGCCGCACAATGGCCCAAAGTAGAGAAAGAAGAAGAAAAAGGTACGAAGAAGCTGAAACTGAACGTCGGTCTCACATGTAATTGTGAGTATTTAAATTTAGCTAGCTTGTGGCCTCTGAATTGTCTATGGCAACCGACCCACTTCGGCTCGGGGCTACTCGGGATTAGCATTCTTTATAAAAACGGCCACCTTGTGTCAGCCGCAGTTGGCTGTTAAAAAGCTTATATGCTATTTGGTTAAATTGTAGGTAAACAAACAAACAAACAAACATTTGCAGCACCTTCCTCATTGTGTACAGCAGCACCAGGGGGAGGTGTGATGGCGGGAACGTGTTGAGCAGCGGCGGCAGCACCCACACGACGTCCTCGGGGAAAATTAGCTGAGCTTAGCTTATCTTAGCACACATGTATACCTTCAATGCAGCTCTGCGTCTTGCGGTGGGACTGGGATACATCTTGGCTTCACTGCCATAGCTAATCACATAAATCTCTTTATACCGCTGCACACATCGCAGGGTTTAGTCTCAGCACATGTCTGTTCCTCTGCTCTGGCGTCACTTAACCTTTGCAAACTGTGTATCAAATCTCATTTAGCCTAAATGTGTCGTTTTACGACGATGTGACTGTGCTGTGCAAGATGTTAACTCAATCTACAGCTATGTCCTCATTCCTTATCGCTTTGTTTAAATGTGTTTTATGGTCTGGTGATTAACAAACATGACAGATTTTTAATCATTTTGAGGATGACATTTTGTACTCTTTAGCGGAAAGCGTTGAAGTATTAGAGTAAAGTGAATTACTAGCAATTTCATCATCTATGACCATGCCAGAGGTCGTAAAAAATTCATTAGCACCTAAATATGAGAGAAAACGTGTCATCGCTAGGATTTATAACACAAATTAAACTAACACGGTATACTGTATTTCAGTTGTCTACACATCTCCATCTGCAGCATCACCACCGTCCGGGCAGCAATCTCCATGTTGTCAAAATAACAGGGTAAGCCTATATATAATGAATACTATATGCTTAACCAAAAAACTATAACACACATCCATATTTATGATGTAAGTAATGGAGAAGAGAGACAGACAGTCCCTTGCTTCCAGTTTGGGAGGGGGCCAACTGAATAATTATGAGCTGAGCTGAGACAGCTCCTCGGGTAGCAAAGAGAGAGAGATGGCCTTTGAGCCTTAGCGGACCTCAGCCTATCCTGTTGTACATCTGCCCGGTCTGGTGGGGCCAGGGAGTAGTACGCAGGCCTGGGGAGCCAGAGACTCGCCTAGATCCCTGAGCCTCTCTGCCAGCTTCCTCAGCCTGCTCCTGAAAGCCTTCTAGGTTGTATCCCTGTGTGTTACTGCTTTGGTGCGTTTGGAAACATATCCCACTAGATAGGACAGGCGTTGGGGGGGGGGAGGGGGGGGGGGGGCATCTTGATGGGTCCATTGATTACTCAATCTCCAAAGCTGTATTCTTCCTCAATCAGTCAGCTGCTACTTCTGTGTAGCCTTCTGTGTTTCTCTTTACCCAACAAGACCAAATAAAATGCTGTTATGTTTTATTTTTCACATGTGAACTGCCATCTTTGTTGAGCCTGTCAGAGAAAGGGGTAGCCTACAAAAAGCCCACAAAGGAAGTAACATTGATTCGATGTTGATGTAAATTGTATACATTTGTATAAATAATGTAATTACAGTTGCACCATTATCTGCATCTAAATTAATGTAAAAAAGATTGAAAATTAGTAGAAGATTAACTACTCCACAACCTGACACGGGCCATAGGGGGATTCTCACCAAGGCTGCCTCCAATCACATTCATCAAAACCATGGCTTAATATTTCTTTGGGGTGTGCATGTGACTACAAAATAGCCAACATCTAGAGACTACAGAATCGTCTGAGGATATTTCAGAGAGGAAACGGATTTTCATGTCATTCATTATTAGGCTATATTACTAGTGTCAATGTCATTTGCTGCAATTGATTAGGGGAGATGCCTTTCTCTTCAGTGACTTACAGTGAATTCAGATGCATGTTGTAAGGAGCAGGCCCTTACCTAAGGAGCAGGTAGGGGTTGGGCATCTTGCTCATGGAAGCCCAACAGGAAGGTTGCGGACAGTAGGAAACAAACCCAGTACCTTTTGGCTGGGAGTTGAACACCCCAGCCACTGCACTACCCTGCCCCCTTGCTTAAGCACCACAACAATATTTGTCATAGAACTCTTTTGACTACACAGTATATTTTTGTATATTTTTTCATACAAATTTAAACCTGCACTATGTAATGTTTTTTCAATGTCGTCTTGTCGTCCAAAATTGTTTTAAATTTGCGTATAATAATACCAATAAAACCCATCCTTTGCTTCAAATTGCTTCACGTCTCTTGCTCTCCTCCCTTTATATTATGCCTTCTACCTCCGATGCTTGCAATTTTCCCCCCATGATTCATGGTTCTCCACAGATCAAATTTATTTGGAGAGGAAGAAATCCTTTGGTGGATTGAGCCTTGGGTGGAAGGGTTCTATTCTTTGATGTAAAATGATTTGAACATAAGTGATGATTGGGATGGAAAAGTTACATAGTGCAGGTTGGAATTATCTTTTTTTTTGGTTCATAATATTCAATTTCTCACAGCATGTCTGCCAGTGAATTTCTTTTCTTCAGTACACTACATCCGGCAATTTAATAGGCTTTTAGTTTTATAAAACCTTATTAGGAACGCACTGACACCACTTCTTCACATCTGACAGTCCTGAGACCTATAGATTAATTATATTCTGTGTATCCTGAGTGTGGTTCTGAACTGAGTACTTTTACTGAACAGTATTAAGTTTGGCATGTCTACATGGCATGACGTAGACTACATATAGGCCTAATGTTAATGTATATCGTCTCCTTTAGAGTTAACTCATTTATGTTAAGACCTATCTTTAGTGTTAAAGTTAGTGAAAAATGCTTAAATAGCATCATGCAGGTTATAGTTTATTAGACAACATAATCTGGAAATGTCCATTTGAAAAGATAATGCAGGATTTAATGTTTTAAAAAATATAAGGGTACACATTTCAGAGGAATAAAGTGTCCGTTTTGAGCAAAGCTCCTAAAAACGCTCTTTTTTTCACCCAAATATCTCTCAATCTGCCTCTCCCTCCTGTGTTAACGGTAGAACACCGTAAAACGTAGTGTGGAGTTATATTACGCATTGCGAGTGATGACTGATGAGCTGATACTTGCGCATTACTTTCTGTTATGGGTAAGTATTCTCTTAGTAGTCTTCTACCAATGCGCATGTTGTCGTGATGGTACACGCACGCGAGGTCGAAGCCTGCGAAGTCTGCAGAACAGTGCGCCAGACTGTGGATTGTAATTGAAAGATTGATCAATGACAGCAGAACATTACACAACCATCTTTAAAATATATATCATTACCATTATTAGGCCTATCAAGTTTAGTCTAAAACACCCCGGCCCCCGTATCAAAAAAGAATGCCTGCTTAGTTAGGCTATCTTATTTCCTTATTCCAGTTTGTTGTGCAATGTTAAGATATAATAATAATGACAACAACGGCATTATTTTTATATAATTATATGAAAGAGCGAAATAAAAACGAATCATGCAGTTGAGAACTCTACTCTGTGCGTATGGCGATGTGTCACAAGAACACACACAATTGATTAGTTTTGCAGGCTAAACTGTAAGATGTGAGAGACACATTTTTTTGAGGGACAAGTCAACACTGGTATTATAATGATATTTGGTTTGTTTCAGACAGACGGAACACACAATTATATTTGCGATGATTAATTCGGTTTGACGTTAAATATTGCCCCTTTTTGGCTTTCTAATCTCAATAGCTCATTGAGTGCTGATCTCACCACAACACGATTTCCCTCCTCTGATCGTTATTCTTTCTAACCCTGGTCTGTTCCTGGGGCCGTATTCACAAAGGATCTTAGCGCTAAAAGTAGCTCCTAACTGGCGAATTTAGGAGAAACTCCTAAAAATAATGGGCGTGTCAGTCTTAAATTTAGGACTCCTAATTTTTTTCACTAAGAGCAATTCACAAAGTATTTTAGGCCTAAAAGTAACACCTAAGTCTAGGAGAGCCTAAAAGTCCTCGAGAGGACTCCTAACTCACTAAGACCTATTCACAAAGAATCGGAAAATGACTGCGAGACGAAATGTTTTGGAGACAATGGAAGACTGTGAATTGATCAAGAGATATCTAAATCGTGAGGGTATAAAACTTGTTGTGCAATTAGTGCGGGATGCAATAACATCCCCGACTAACAGGAATAACTCGATTAGGAAATAAAATGTTTGGCAACACGATATTTAGCAACAGGGAAAATGCAACTTTGCAATGCCGACGATTTAGGAATATCGCAACCATCAGTCAGCCATAAACCGAACCATCAACGCGCTCTGTAGACCACATATCAATTAAATTAAATTCAAACTTTATTAAGGACACATCTCATGAAAGGTCCATAACACCAACACAACACAATAATAATAAAAATAATAAAAATAGAATACAAAATACACACACACACACACACATATATATATATATATATATATATATATATATATATATATATATATAAATGTAGCCTACATACATATATGTAAATATACACACACACACACACACACACACGATTCCACAATGATCCTATATTTCCATACAGGCTAGAAGAGCTGACAGAGCTCAGTTCAAAGTTGGTTAAGGCTGAAATAATACCATTAATATCATCCAACAGTTTATCCGGTTTCCTTTGGACAATCAACAACTACACATGATCAAAGCCAACTTCATGGCATGCGGGTATGCCGGTGTGGTCGCTGCTACTGACGGGACGCACATACAAATAATTGCGCCATCAAAAGATGAGGATGTGTTCGTCAATAGAAAGAAAGTACATTCCATCAACACGCAGATTGTTGTTGATGCAACTTTTAACATTCTTGATGTGGTTGCAAAGTGGCCTGCAGGGTCTACCCATGATCCGCGTATTTTAATGGGGAGCGGTCTGAGGAGTGAGGTACCAGTTGGGTGTCTTGCTGGGTGACAGTGGCTGTCCCTGCAAGACGTCTTGACACCCTATCTCAATCCACAACCGGGAGCAGTTTAAGTAGAACATGTAAGTGATTACGCAGATTACGCTTAGTCCTATGCGTAAAAAACATCGTATTAGCTCTTTGTCGCCTTTTATTTGTTGAATCCATATTTATTATTGTTTACTGTGTTCCTCCATATATGTTAGAGCACACAAAAATACACGAAAATCTTGTGGAGAGAGGATGTGATCACAGTGATCACTGTATGCGCCATTCTCCACCTCCGGTATGGGCTGTTATTAAAAGTGTTGAATAGTGGAGATATGCTCATTGGATAATAGTTTGCAGGGTGCTTTTAATTGCCTCCTTGAATTAATGCAATTTACGTATTTCTTATTGTTTTTATTGTTTATCTCTCTCTCTTTAACGTGCATATAGGCTACAACATCATTATCGTGGTCTGCACAAACTTGTCGTCATTGCGTGTATTCTGCTAACTGCACTGTCCATAACTATTTGATAGGGATGTCTAGCCGAGGCTACTTCCTTGTTCTTCGGTGATTCGGTGGGTTCGTTTCCACAGAGACCGCCTGCTCTGAACAACCAATCACCGCACTGACCGCTTCCAAACTCGTGCACGAGAATCGACGTAATCCATAGCAACAGCGCGTCACTCTTAGTTCACTCTTAGTGATGTATCCTTAGTATGAGTAGGTCTCAGCGGCTTTGTGAATAACTTTTAAGAAAAAACTCCTACGTAAAATGTTTTAGCGCGAGTTAGGAGCACTCCTAGCGGTAAGATAAAATGCTTTGTGAATACGGCCCCTGGTCTCTTGGACGCCTAGCAGGCTCATCATTATAAGGTTGTGGTCCGTCGTAAACATTTGAATTTACAACCTCTTCGTTTTCAAAACTAGCTAGGGATCCATTAATTTCCATTGTGGAACTTGACCTCTCTACCCCCTGTTACATCATGGCCGATTGGCGTCTTTAGATGCGGAAGTAAAATTCTCACAAAACGACTCCAGCAGTCACTGTAGTGTGTATACATAAGTATATTTTACATCATTTTCCTAGTTTTCTGTTTAGGAAAACTGTTGTCAGATTATATCCATATTTGGTTTTGGTGCATCCCAAAAATATTATTTCTGTATTTGCTGTATGGCGCTTAGCACAAATTCCACTCATCAGATCAGATTGGCCTTTCATTAAATTGTACATTCTTTACATGCCGTAGAATGTCTTGCTCTTTTGTAACAGGGCATGGTTGATTTTGATTATAATATAGGTTAGAATATTATCATATGCACAAAGCTAACTGATATTTGGATGCTCAGCCGAGTTAAATGATTCATCCCGCATGGCCGCAGTGTTTTTTTTATGTTCAGCTTCTAGAGCAGGTGTAAACTGAAGAAAACTGCCTCTAGAGCAGTACATGCTTAATGGGGAATCGTCACACTTGACTATTTTCTAATATAAGAGAGTACTGCTTAAAACACGTGTTGCATCCAAAAAATGGCAGAGAAGTAGGTCTGTTGACATCATTTTGCCAAATCGGACAAATGGAGAACGCAAATCCCAGGCCAATGACGCCAATAGTCCAACTTTTACAAGATTTTTTTGCGGATACCAAGTTACTGTTGCAGACCGCAGTTTTTTCACAATATGCGTATGAAGAAGTATTCTCTTATGTTAGAAAATAGCCAGCGTGACGATCCCCTTTAAGCGCCCCTCACCTCAGTCACTCATATTGAGGTCGTGCGGTATCTGCGCAGCCGCTTGTTCAACACCAGGCTGCTAGTTTGTCAGAATGTCAGCCAGGATGGGGTCTCCATTAGTATAGCAAGGCAATATGTCAGTGATGGAAGTTCGCTAATAAGCTGTGTAAAAGACGTGTCTTTAAAGCTTAATGTCTGGCACTTCCTGACATTAAGGAATCCTAGTAGATGTTCCCTCAAAATGGCTCCAGTAGTCAGTTGGAACTGACTACCCCCCCCAAAAAAAGAAAAGAAGATCTAACGATAGTCCTGCAGTTGCATAGCAAATCTGCCTCACTGTTGCTTAACATGTGTTCGAAAGTGGTTCCCAACCTTTGTCTTCAGGTGTACCACTAAATTGTCATCAAGACCTTTCGCGGACCACCTCATATGCAAACGGTAAAAAACAGATGAATACACATGCAGTGGCTGAGCAAAGAGTGCCAGCAGTGGCCTCTTATACACAATTATTACTGCAAGAAGGCCATGGCCAGTGGTAAACAGTGGAAATACATTTTCAGTAACGTGTTTATTTAGCAAGCAAAAAATGAACACAAAACATCAGTGGAAAACATTTCAATTGAAAACATAGCGACATTATTTTCTAAATAATAACAAGCCATAATACTATATTTACAGGACAATATTTAAAATATATGTATTCGCAATTATCTATTTTTTCGATTATAAATGTCTTTGAAGAATAAAATCCCACATACCACCTGCAGTACCACCAGTGGTACATGTACCACGGTTAAAAAAACACTGTTCTAGGACACAATATATATGGTGTTTAACATTAATCACAATGATGGATTCCACCAAGTAAGGTGTTTGGCTTACCATACGACTTTCTAAGAAAGTCTAAGCCGCCTGCTGGTTGATTTCTCATATACGTGTACGTTTCTCACAGGAGAAAAAATGTGGTTTCATTGGTGATGTCGGCCATTAAAACAAAATATTGAATTACGTCTTCTGTGTCCCTTTTAAACTTGTTCCGCTATTTGTGTCCCTAATTATTAAGCCTAATTATATGCTAATATACCCTCAATCTTTGTGTAGGCCTAATTATTAGAATGCTCAATTGAAGTGCTCATAAATAAACAGTGATAATGCCCCCACCCCTCCTCCCCTCCCCTTTGTGGTGAGGAAGTGTGGGCTGCCATATTGGACTGCAACATCCCACCACTGAAGCGGTGCATTATTGATCACCGAGCAGCCCTCACAGCGAGATTCTCCCCAAAGGAAGCAAAAAACAAAAGAGGCTGCAAGAGTTGGCTTTTAGTAGTGCGTTTTAGAGAGAGAGAGAGAGAGAGAGCCAGAGAGAGTCGAATTGTCCCGGTCTGTGGTTTAACCAGTATGAAACAAAAAAAAACAACAGGCATCCATCTGTGTAATAGACCCTACCCTGTCAAAAGTTTAGAGTGATTCAGCACTTCCCTTCTTTAAGCAAGGCCATGTTGGCCATCAAAAGAGCATGCTGATAAGCTGTTCAGCCCATTGAGGCTGCCAGTGGGCCCTCCCAATGCATAGCAATTTCCCCACACCATCCCCAAATTCATTCTGTCAGCCGTACAATTTTCTGCTTAAATTATCTTTGGGCACCTTTTTCCACTTTGCCGTCGTATTTATTATTTATAAGATGAGAGTCGTGAGCGTTAACGAAGCGATGTATGTTTTTTCCTTCTCCCTGCATTCTAATGGGCCTTTGGGCGAATTGTACTCTTTAAACCTTGTCAATGTTACGCAAGAACAATTTGGATGTGATTTCACAATGAAGGATAGATGCTCTCACAATTGCCATTGTGAAACAGATCACTTGATATCAGTGTCAATGTAGTTTAAAAAAAAAATAAAATTAATGTATAATTGATCGTCGGCTGCATATACTAATTTAGGATGAATCTAATCAGGTGAATATGAAATGCAATGCAGTGTTCGAATCTTTATAAAATCTCTCTTACTCCTTGTTCATCTTAATCAACTTCATACTCCTTTTCTTTCAATCGTTCATTCATTCTTTCTTTTTCTTTCTTTGTCGTCTTTTTCTTTCTTTGTCTCTCTCTCGCTCTCTAGCTCTCGTTGTCTTTCATCACACACCCTTCCGCTGCCGACGTGGGGGGGCTCTCTGAGTGAACACACGTCCTGCTCCAGGGGGCTTCCTGCCAGGCCTGCTGATGGTGGCCAATCAGCGCTCTGTTGTTTCTCATTCTGCTGCAGCGCTATTTGCCTTTTTTTTCTGTCGAGGCGCAGCAGCAGAACTCAATGTGCTACCACTAGTATACCCCCCTAGGGACACTCGTTGGCATTTTCCAGCCTGCTGGACCACCGCTGGCCACCTGGTTCCCTGGGGCACAGATAACTCAAAACACAACGCCGCTACCGTTGCCTTCAATTGTCCTTCCTCGCATCCTCTCCGCAGCCCCAGCTGCTATGACCTTTCATGCGGCACCGATTCTTTTCCAAGGCGTCAAGCAGGGAGCGTGGTAAGGCTACCTAGCTGAAGCCCCTGGCCCGACCTAACGTGTCGCCTCGCGTTGCAAATCCTGTGGCATCGCGTCTCGCCCTCTCTAGTTGCTTCTGTGGGAGTTGTCGACGGAAGTGCTTAAAACCAGGAAATTAAATTCAACATGAGTCCGCCACAGACCAATCCGGTCCGGTCCGCCAGAACTCACTGAATGTCGATCGTCTAATCACATGGCCGAACGCCCGTGGCACTACGCGCTCATTTGCATAAAGTTAACTGAAGTTCAACTTTTGTCCTGCCCCCCTGTAGCACCGCAAGCCCCCGCCGGCACGCGAGCCGTCCCATAATCCTTTGCACCACGTGTTACCGCATCCAACACAAAGCGAATGGGAAGCGTGAACGCACCCGAGGACACGCATCCGGTGGGGCCTTAACGCTGTTCCAGGGGAATCCTCTCATAGGACTTGTACATGTGTGGCGTCACATCGCTATGTTAGTAGTAAGGTTTTTTGTTATTCAGTAATTCATGTAATGATTTATCATTATGGGGAGACGTTTCTCATGCGAGACGTGGGCACTTTGCAGTGACAAGTGCAGGGACTCTGGCTTTCTTTTTTCCTCTCCTATGGAGGAAAACATTTTGTAATTTTTCTAATGTTGTAAGGCAATGACTTAAATTCCTGCTGGTGACTATATACATGTTCTTGC
The DNA here is from genome assembly GCA_030340625.1 of Merluccius polli. NCBI lineage: Eukaryota > Metazoa > Chordata > Actinopteri > Gadiformes > Merlucciidae > Merluccius > Merluccius polli. The sequence goes on along the minus strand of JAOPHQ010003699.1, from coordinate 467,800 downwards.
TCTTACTTGAGTTATTCTGGGTTTACGGCAGGGTCCAAAATTTACTTTTAGAATTTTGTCTTTTTACGTGCCAGAGTGGAAAAATGTACTGGCCAAGCAATTGCTTTAATATCTAACAATGCATTTTTTCCCCTTAATTTTGGACCCTGGTTTACCGCATACAGTACAGTGCAGTACACATTTGTCATTTAAAGAAATAAAAACCTCACTATGGTTTCTATATTACAGGTTTATACAAACAATGTAAGAAATATCTGTTGTGGTGGGATTCATCCTAAGTTATTATTTATTCATTTAAGTGGTCTTAGTTACTTTGACCATAATCTTTATGAAGCTCTAAGCTCTCTTAGAACAACATAGAAGAAATGTTTTAAGAAGACGTTGCCAATCCATGCATCTATTTCCCTACTGCATAAAGTCCTCATAAAGTCCTCATAGTGTATATACTGAGTGCAATGTCTCAGGAATATTTGCACCAGACTGCAGCCATGTGCACACAAGTGTTCCTACAGATAAGTACATGTAATGTGTGTAATATGGTGTGTTATGTCATGCAAATTTTTATTGCTGTAAAGCCCATCAACCAATGTCTTGACACGTGTACACACAAACACACACACACACACACCTTAAGGAGTAATTAAATAACCTGGCTAACACCCACTACACATAAAAATGATGAGTTAATCACATGTAGGCCAAACACGCAAAAATCCTATTGGTCAACCCTTCCTATTGGAAAATCCTATTGAGAGCATTTTCTCGCTTGGTATACAACCAGGTTCCAAGTTGAAAAATTGACACTCCCATTTCCATCCATTACAGAAAATACCACCTAAAAACATTACGATTGCAGAGAATATTTCTGTATTTCTCCATGTCAGGTACACAGGCTAACAGATAAAGGGTGTTGGCGTTACTCTTTAAAGCTTAGCATACAGTAGAAACAACAAACAAAATGCTTGCAGTAGAAAAGTAGCAGTGCAGTTTGAAGTTATTGTATGATTTTTGGTTGTTTTTAATGTTCAATTTATCCTCAAAGCTCTCAAAGACTGCAAGTGTATTTCATTACTCCAGTATGCTTTATCCTTAAGTTTAATTTAAGCCTTAAACATTGATTGCAGATAGTGTTTTACAACTCCCCATGTCAGTTCCACAGGCCAACTGAAACAGGGTGTTATTGTTACTCTTTAACATTTACCATACACTTCCCATACTTTTATCGGGAGTTGTATACTTTTCCATTGATGAGGATCTACTCTGGAAACACCATCAAGTGAGCCGGAGCACTGCCTGTACAGCGTTTGTCTTCTTGCATTCAATTGGAAACCCAGCTCCAACGTGTCCAAGTGAGTGTCTGACTGAGATGAACTGCTCTTCCTGGATCTGACGAGGCCCACTCAGTGTTCACGCTCAAGATAGATAGAGCACATTTGCATGCTAAGCCACCTGATTTACTGATATATATCTTACTCTTAGTCCCTTCTTGTCGTCTTAAACTCCGCTCCAGCTTCTTTTCCCCCCGACGTATAGCTCTCGCCAGGCAGTGCCACATAAATTACTAGCAGTCAGGTGGATATCTGCTCTGTCTTTGTTAATATATTATTCTCTAGCCAGATGACAGTGGTCCTTAATGAATTGCCCAAGCATTTCATGGGGCTAAATGGGGTAGGAGATACAGTGTTTCATGCAAAAATAACAATTGTGAATAATGAATCGGACGGTATTTTGTACGCTTGTCAAGTATATAATAGCCAGGTCGTTGTAAGTCGGGCTGCATGTGACGTCCTTTAGAGTTATCATCTTTGTCATCCCTAATTGAAATGAGTTTGTTGTGTGCAATAACCTTGTGCCACACTTCAAAATATGTTCTGCATTTAAACTTGTGTTCTTCGAAGCTCTTCAATGCCAGATACATTGAGAGTGGTTTTAGAGTAATGGTTTATGCATACAAGCATCACATTGTTATAGTTGAAGTAGCTGTCGTGCCAAGTATCTGTCCCTGTCGAATTTAATGGCTGCTCCATGTTGCAAATGTGCCGTAGCGCCGTACTTGAGACAGAAGGTCTGTTTGTTTGCACAGAACAACTGATGGCTTTTTATGTCTAATGTTGTCATACCTTATTTTCCTTTGTTATATGAATATTTTTGTATGATAGCATAGTACTAGCTAAAAGGTTTAGAGTTCAATCCCAAATGGCGGCACACCTACCTAGACATCCTTGAGCAAAATCCCTAACTACCTACCTGCCTAATGTATCTCTATCTATATTCGCTTTAAGTAGCTTTAGATTAAAGCTACAATATATTAGTTATAGTATTATAATTATTGGATTGCCATATATTTCACTAATACAGTTGAATTATTGCCAAATATTAAGTGCATTCCATATTCATAAGCAGATGTACTGCCATGTATCTCTATGGCATAAAATTCCCTCAATAGGGATAAAATATTCCTTGCTGTTGCACGACCCCAGGCCGATCGCTAATAGCTATGGTGGAGAGAGCACTGATTGGTGTCAGTAAATACAGTTAACCTAGTGTCTCCTTTTTATGGTTACTCTGGACCAAGCAAGCAGCTAATGAGCCCAACGGGTGGACATAAACAAACTAGCTTTACCTCTTTAATTTGCACCTCCTATTGTCATTAAATGATTATGCCTCCTAGTTTGGTGATTAGTGCGCAGATCAGTCGATCAAAAGTGGTGTGGTTTCCTTCCATTGATTGTTATTTTCATAAATATTTAGAATTGGTGTGTCCAACCATGAGCTTCCTTGCTGTGAAACATGGAAATGTAAATGAACAAAGGAATATCATTCACAGGTCGAACGGCTTCCCACTGCAGTTGGTCAGTCTAGCTAGCGCCAGGCCAAACTGGCTAATTAAATACATTTCATTGTAATGGGGTCAAGATATAGTATTTAGGGTGTTTGACTCCCAGACGGAAAACAAACCTGTGTTCGATCCCCAATGTCCACAACCTTCCCATAGGCATCCTAGAGCGAAATGCCTAAATCTATACCTGCCACTCAATGGCCGCAAATTCACTGCAAGTCACCTTGGATAAAACCATTTGGTAAACCGTTAAGAGTTAACCAGCAACATGGCAACAAGCATCTGCCTAGCACTGCAGGTTTCTTTAGAAGCTAAGCAGGGCTGGCCTGGTTCATGCTTGGATGGGAGACCAGATGGTGCTGGTAGAGGTGTTGGCCAGTAAGGGGTGCTCATCCCACTGGCCTATGTAATAGCCAGAAATGCCCGGACAGAGACAGGGACTCTGTCCTGTCCAAGAGCACCGTCATTGGGATGAGACATTAAACCAAGGGCCTGACTTGCTGTGGTCACTAAAGATCCCATGGCACTCGTCGCAAGATTAGGGGCGCTTACCCCGGTGTCCTGGCAAAATTCCCACCCTGGCACTTGCACCAACATGGCCCCCTAATCATTCCCTGGTCAGTGTGTTGGGAATGTTCTGGCTGGCGTGCATCACCCAGGTGGGTGCTACACACCTGTAGTGAATTTATACTCACTATTTAAAGCCTTAAAAAAAGTGCTGTATGAATTAAAGTGAACTAAAGCTGCACTAGCTTTAACTAATTTACTCACCACTGATTTGACATGGTAAACAACAAATAATATACACAGGAATTAGAGTCCAAGTAATTTATTCATACTCATTTTTTTCTTCCTCTCCGTAAAGTTGAAAACTTGCTCTACAAATTAGCGAGCAACAGGATGACAAGCGAGTCTGGCTGACTGTGACAGCCGCGGGAGCTGTTCTGGAGGTGCATTTGTTCTCCATATGGTTGGGCTCCGGTGAGATAAGTCTCCAGAGCTGAGGCTCCAACCGTGTGTCCTAATAGAATGCTAATAATGTCCTTTGAGTCTTCAGCTCTCACTGACATTGACCGAATCAGGAGGAATCAGTTGATCACAGACCCCCCACACCACATTCCCATCAGATGCCCATTGGAAAGCACTTCTGATGAGGCCCTTCTCTGGTTCAGTTGGTTTCTAAACCAACTGAAAAACAATGTGCATTCGCCTATTGATAGGGATTTCTTAGGCTGTGCTTTGAGATAATTAAGACAACTTGACAACCGCCATTGTTTCTTAACACGTGTCTCGTTAGCGACACATCATGTCATTTGCGTTGTTTTAATTGAAGGAATTAATTAAATTTATACAAGAGTGCATTATACACGTCTTGATGCACACACAATTTTCATCTGTCAGATTTTCTTTTATGCTGCAGTACGATTTCCTTCTGGAGACGGAGGGAGGGAGGGAGGGAGGGAGGGAGGGAGGGAGGGAGGGAGGGAGAGAGAGAGAGAGAGAGAGAGAGAGAGAGAGAGAGAGAGAGATGGGGGTAAAGACGGAGGGAGAGAGAGAGAGAGAGAGAGAGAAGGGAGTATACTGTGAGATTAGCTCCATGTTGAAACAACCCTAGATTGAAATAATTACAATTGTCTCATTATTCATTCCTCCCCCCGTCAATATGAAGTATCACTATCTCCTCTCTTCATGACGAGCTCCCACTGAACACACAAGGGGCAATTTCTCTCGTTCAACCACTCTTTCTCTCTTTCTTTCTTTGCCATTAAAGGGCTCATTAGTAAGACCAGGGTGACACATAGTGAAGGACATAGGGATTGGCTCTGCAGGGTTTCTGCTGCTGTCAAATCCACAAGCCATACAGACGTTCCAAAACAAACTGAAGTTACAGTAATTATTACTCATGAATATAGGCACAAGGGGAGTTTCAGTGATGACAATGGGAAAAAGCATCTTTTATGTCTTTTACTTTGGAAATCCAAAATGAACAGGTGAGCATGTCTGACGATGACATTATTCTATGGAGGTAGAGGCAGAGGTAGCATCGAACAATAGCAGAACAATAACATAATAGAAATAAATAAAATAACCATCCAAAACTAGATAAATTATTTGAATTCTGTGAAGAGAGCATCCAATAGATCTGGAGAACAAAACAGCATGTTTACCAGCATGTTTACCTTTTGGCTACGGAAAGCAGAAATAATGTCTTATAGGGTATCCCTATTTTCTTTCCTACATCTTTTATTCCACTGGATATTTTTTTTTTATTCGTCATATCTCTCGTCTCCCCCTCGCTGTCTATCTCTCTCACTCTCTCAGGTATACAATTCTCCCAGAGAGTGCCAATGCCAAGGAGAACTTTTGACATTTGCAAAATGAAATAATTAGTCGCTGTTATTTCCATAGAGAGGCTTGTCTTCTTCACTTAGGCTGAGGTCTACACTTGACAAAACGGCACAGCATGTTTTGCTCACCATTTTTTACCTGTCTGATCTGCCGAAACACATCAGCAAATGCATTATATATTTATTTTTTCTTCATTATGTTGTGAAAGTTTGAAAATGTGAGGGCAACCTTGAGAAAATCCTGTTAGCATGTATTGCCTCCTAGCTAATTAAGTTGGTTCGAGGCACTACAGTACGGCCGGAGAGAGAAAGAGCGTACGCCAGGAGAATAATCCATCTTGTCCACCGTCAGTGCGTCCCACGGTATTGCCGGGCGCCGCTAATAAACAACCCGCATACTGTGATATTTCTGAGCACTCTAAATATAGCAAATTGTCCGTTCTTTCCCCCAAAGGCAAAACAACATTCAGGTAGACAAGAGCTTCACACACTCACTCAGTCATTGAAATTCATGAGGCGAGATGGTAGGGCGGGGGGTGGAAACAAGGCTAATTTTTCAAGAGCAGGTTCACAAACGCTGGGCCATTTGCAAAAAAACTGTTCAGATGAATACACATGGAATAAATGTGAACCACTGTCAGGCTATTAATATAGCCCTCAATGGTTTGATTTACGGGGGAGGTAACAGAACATTCCAGGGCATGTTGGAGCACTATTAGCCCATAGGATGTAGAGGTCTTATCTCTGGCTAACTGATGTCTTTTCCGGCTCCTCCACTGCCTCGGGTTGCTCTGGCCCTCTCGTTATCGTGGGTGATACACTGCAGTCAGATTAGCCGGCCACCCAAAAGATCAGTGAAATGATGTTTTAACTGGGGGGGTGGGAGGGGGGTGCCTAGGATCAATTATATCCTCAAATTACTTATTGCGATCCACCAGATCGAGACTTGCAAGTGCTTTGGTTGGAAACTTAGATTAGATTAGACCGTGACCCGACTTTAAGCGTAACCATGGGGTTAGATGATGAGGTGCATTCCTGCTGTAGTGTTATCTCACTCAGATGTGTGTGTGTGTGTGTTTGAATTGGTAGGTGTGTATGTATGTGTGAGGATGATGTGAAAATATTTCTCACAGAAGGTGTTCTATTCGTTGTCTACAATGTTTACTGACATATTTATTCATTTTCTGCTCAGATGCGGGGCCCATTGGACATTTGAAAGCAGAGCTGTGCTGAGTTGAGAGCTATGCTGAGTTGGCAGAAATTGATGGGAATCACAGAAATCATAGTGGCAATGGGTATTATATGGTGGATGTGCTCATTCAGTGTTGACCCAGTGGTGGGATTTGTCAAGCATCTCTTCGTTGCAAGTTGAAAACGGAGTACTACTATCAATAGTTGAGAAGTTGAGCTAATGCCTGCAGTGAGTCCTCAAGCATGGGCTTTATTGATGGAGTGTCAGTGCTTGTAGTTGTTAGTTTACAAAAAAATGGCGGATGATTATGTCCCGTCGACTTCTGTTTCCTCAAAACCTAGTGTGTACAATTCCTCACCTGGTAGTTTTTTATACAATATTGCAATAGACACAGTTGCAGTTCTTTCCAAAGAGTGCCATGATCATGGACAAACCATTTTTCCCCTGAAAAAAAAAGAGAAGCATACGTTTAGTAAGTGTTTGCTACCATTTACATTGTAATGGCATCCTTTCGCCATTTTATTTCTATGTAAATATCATGTAAATATCAGGCCTTGAAATTAATCTGTGCAGTGCGTAGCCCAGGGCTGTGTAAAATGGGATCTGAAATAATGTGATATGCCACATTTCCATATAGAGAGAGAGTGAGAGAGAGGAAGAGTGAGAAAATAGTTGTGAGGGTGAGGCAGGGCTCCAGGTCGCACATGCGACCAAAAATCTGTCGAGTGCGACGAAACATTTTCATTGGTCGCACCGGTGCGCCTGACATTAAGCAGGTCTGTCTGTGTGGAGCGTTATTTTGTTTCCCCACCCGCGTTCTGTGAAGACGTGCCCCTACTCTGCCTCTGATTGGCTCTGACCCTGATATTGTTTTTCGGTGAATGCGGTCCCGATCCGATCTCAAAGACTCGGACTCGGGCCGTTCAAGGCTTTTTTTTACTGATCGGTAACGGCTACATTGAGCATGAACCTAAGCCTGATCCTTCGTTTTGTCAGCTCTCACACGTGTCGTAAACAGAGAGCACACTTTGCGGCAGGACGCGATGTCTGCAATGTAACTAACTATAAGGCAGGACTCTCTGTGTGTCTGCCGTCTGCGATAATCTCGTCCATTATCTAGACGGCCGTTCGTCGCACTCTGCGGATGTATCGGGACCCAGAAAAGTGCAGTGTTGAATTTGGACACACGACACGTTCAATATATTAAAAATACACTTTGAATAGAAAACTAGCGAACACCGGCAGTTGACGTCACAACGTCACAACGTCAACTGCCGGTTATATATATATATATATATATATATATATATATATATATATATATATATATATTTATTATAAGCGGTGTTACATTTTTTTAACAAGAGCTACCTTTTACAAAATTTTTAATTGAAGTCCCAGATCATCCTTATGAAAACGAACGGGTTAAATGTAAATCCGCTTTGAAAAAAAGATGCACACTTTTGTTAAGTTATTTGAGTTTGATTTATTTATTTGAGTTTGTCAAGCACTTAAAACATCACAATTGAGGTTATTGTGATTTCTTGTTTGTACAGTGATTTTAAAAAAAAAAACATTTATCTACACCTTTATTCCTGTTTACAATAATTTACATAATGTGTTAAGAAATTACCAATGTGTATGGAACTGACAAAACGCTTCAAATGTATTATTGCGGAGGCAAAAGGCGTGGTGAACATTTTTGGGTGCACCTAAATTATGTGCTGGTGCACCTAAATGAAAAAGTTAGGCGCACCAGTGCAACCAATGTAAAAAGTTAGTCTGGAGCCCTGTGAGGTAATGGAGATAACTTCAAAGCCATGTGTCCAACATGCATTAACACTGTCACAGTGAGCATGTAGTCACACAAGCCCCCCCCCCCCCCCCCCGTTCTCACTGGGGAAACGAGCCCATTATTAGATGATGCTCAGAGAGAGAGAGAGTTGTGGTGGATTAGAGTGTGTTCTCCTGTAGGAGACGGGTATGCTCTTCAAATGGAGATTGCTTGATTACAATATATATATATCAATAGAGCCAGTCGAGCCGGCTACCGCTATACCGAGACACAAGGATGAATATCAGATTTCAATCCACTCTAAGCTGTTGTTTGATTGTAGAAATCCTGTGCGAGAGTTGGGCTATCAAATGGCATCGGTAGTATCTCCCTTAATGCTTAGTGCCTCATTAGATTAATACTCCAAGCTATGGAAAAACTCCTTTTTAAAACTTTGTAGGGGTTGGCTGCTTGCCCTTTTGGTAAAATGATTGCAAATACATGTGGAAATGTGGAAGCGAGTATTCACTCGAGAATTTTAAGATTGAACTTTTCATGTGTTTTTCATGTATGAAAAGAGTCTGCGCTTTGAATCTTAAGTGTCAATGTGGAACACAGCAGAAGGTAAATGAGCTGACTGACACATTTCCAAAGTAAATAGTCTCGCTGCATTAGTCAGTACCTACCATTGAATCATTTTAATATTATGTGGTGCGGGATACCTAAATGCCCCCTATATTGAATATTTTGTTGTGCAGGTTGATAAATATGGAATAGATGACACAAAGAACATGTGTAACTCGATCAAACATTTACCTGAACTAAGTTTGTGATGTTACTTGATTAGGCGCCCGCCTATACAATATAGCATAGTTTGGTAGAATGCCATGTTCAAAAAACAATTGCAAGCCTTCCAACCTGTTTGCCCAAATGTTCACAAAACAAACTACTCTATAGTACATTGCATTTATAAGCAATACTGTAATATTAAAACTATGAAAAAGCTTCAGTTGGCCCCAGCAGTACTCTGTGTCAAGCCAAAGGCTTTTTATGAGTCAAAAGTCAATAGTTGTTTTGGTCGTTGTTCAGTAAACACTGCATACACAGTGTCTTTGAGAAGTCATACGTTTTGAGTGATTGTTTAGTTGTGTATATCGAAGACTATTAAAACTTCTGTTTGCAGTGCTCTCAGGAAACCCAATCAATGGGGTGAGCTTTCCACTGTGTACACTAGGATGTATTCTGATTGCCACTGAAATGAATGGCCTCTCCACAGCGCAGGGGAAGTAGAGCGGTCCATCTCATCCCTCATTAAGTTCAAGCACTGTCATATATTTTATCAACACATCCAATATGACAAGTCAATCATCAGACAGGGAAATATTACCCTTGGGTCAGTTTGTTTGTTTTCATTCTTTCTTTTATTTTTTTCAAATGTAATTTTGTAATTTTTCTGATTGTGACTGATCTAACACCCAATGTCACATCAATATTGTTGTGGGTAAACAGTTTCTCATCGTTAGAAGTCTGTATTTTAACATAATTCATAATGTCTATGTTTTAGATGCTTATGTGTTGTGGAGATGTTATGATGAGCCTCTATTATGCAGCATCTGAATGTTTATTTCTTAATGATATTGGCCCTTCTACTTTATCCACCTTCCACTCAGCCTGATGTCAAAGTATCTGCATAAAAAAAGGCTTTACTTCTTTGACTTAACTTGCCACTCAACCATCTAGTGAAACTTAGCTCTGTTCCACCAGGCCTTGTTATGATCCTGCTTTCTTCAATGCTTTTTCTTTTTCTTTTATAACTGAGGAATAAATTGGGTAATCGTAGATGTCAACAAAGTCAGTTTTGATCAATCCGGTATTGATCAATTGGTATGATCAATCTTTTAAGGGTTCAGCACCGAACCCTTCAAATACTTGCCTGTCTCTCTCACTTGGGGCCTGGGTCCAATACACCATCTACTCCAAAGTGTTACAGAACCCCTTTGGTTACTCGTATGGATCAGTCACATTGAGGACTTGTATGTTTTATGCTTGTGTTACATGATTCCTTATCAGGTTTACACAGAAACAACAGCAAAAAACCAAGACATCAAAACGGTGGCTGCATTATTCAGATTTACTTAACAAAGTACCATTGTATTTATGGAAACAATGGTCTTTGAAGGGACCGACCTGTCCCTTTAAAGAGTGAGTTTTATTCTCTTTAAAAAGCGTGGACATGAAAGCAGTCGTCGCCCAGAGCTGGTGCTGGGTGAGTGTTATTCAGGTAGGTAGACGTGAGCTGTTTGATCCCCTGTGTTTGATGAAGAGCCACACGTGTGTGCTCCAACAGAGACTGTTGATCCAGTAACCACAGGGGGCTTTCTGCACGGAACAATATCATTACGCTGCCCATAAATGTCACTGTGTTAAACACGATGCATTAGCCTTTGTGGACCAGACTCTTTCATCAGCTCCTGCGAACAAGAGGGAGTGATTAGACACGTTTTCTCTGGGGTTGAGGGAGACTGCTCTTAGTTGTGTGTAATGCACTTGACAGAGAATATTTTGTCTTTTATTTCACAGGTTAACTGTGACGCGGGCTAATTGGTAATGAAATCTAAAGGATAATATAACAAGGCTATTTTTCAAAGACAAATTGAAAAAAGGGATCAATTGAAGGTTTTAGAAAAGTGTCCTTAGAAGTAAGTGGTCAAAGAGTTACACTTACAAAACTATGAATCTGTTTTTGCAGAGTGGTAACTTAGTTGACTATAATTACCTTTTGGTTCATTATTTATATACTGTGGAGTAAAGACATATTTTGAGAATCTTACCTAAATGATAATCTGTTGATTATATCATTTTGCATTTAAACAATTTACTGATCATTGCACCTTATTTTAATGATTAGGCCTAGCTCCACCACAACAGGCTGTTATCTTTGGATGACATTGTTTTATCATGACACAACAGTGTCTTTCACCAGACATAAAGGCATCCTTTGGGAATGGGATGTCCATACTGCACACAAGAAAGCATATGCTATATTCCACAGCCATTTATCATAATAACCATGTAACCTTATGTGGGCGAACCTGGCTGCCAAATTGTACACATGATTAATTGGGGGGAGGTCTCGCTTCAACGTTGTAGTAATTTGCTATCAAAGCAATGGCTTTTTGATTGATGGATCATGGCATATAGTCAATCTGGCCCAAACATGACGGGACAATAACAAGAAAATGTATCGCTCTCCCAACTATTTCTGTTCAGCAGGGTCATTCTAGCTGTTTATGCTTTTACCATGATCAGTTTCTACATGTTTATTATTATATCAATGAATGTGTTTATCATCCTTTATGAGTATAGAAACTATAAATATAAAAATGAACAATATAGGGATCTTAAATATGTTGTTTCAATCTGTATTAAATGTGCCGCCAATAACAGCCACCATCAAGTTGTAATTTAATAATAAGGTAACCAACCCTTCACCGTGTCCAATATGTATGTGTTGTATTGTAAGACCATAGCTCATTTTAATAAAGCACGTGAGTGCGTCATTACTGTCTAATATTGAGTAACAGAATCAGAGTGCCTCATTTTAAATTCAGCAAACCCTTATAAATATATATTTTTAATGATTTGTAATGATAGCATATACTGAGATGAGAGACAGAGCAAAGCATTAATCAAAATGCCATGGTAAAGCATTGGTGTTCTCCATGAAAAAACACTAAAGCTTTAGGATCGCCTTTAAATTAATCGAATCAAGTGAAACCAAACTTTGAATCCAGTTGATGCCATTTTCTTTTTTAATCAACTGATATGTTGACATTTCCAACTAGTACATAGCACGTACATGTACACCATGTAGTTTGTTATTTCATCATGCAACGTTTCAATTGAATGAGTTATAACATTTAATATATCATATATTATAATTTCTGACACAACCTACTTGCTGGCAAACCTTTTGAAATGTGTTTATTATCACAGCACCATTTTCTGATACATTTTTAATCAGGACTCTGCAACTATTCATTATTTTAAGTGCATTATTTAGACCAGCACTGATATTTTGAAACCAACTGTACTCGTACTCGAAAGCAACTGTATTTGTGTTTATTCACGAGAGTAGTCGTTTTATATTCCTAAGCAAAGCTTATGTGAGAGAGCATATAAATATGATCTCACAGCAGTGCACTGTTCTTTTTAGTTGTAGAACATTTAAGATGTATGTTTAAGATAATTTTGAATGTTGTAAAAGACTAAAACAAGGGTATGTTTTTAACAATGTGACCATGCTGTTCCGTCAAAACAAGACAGAGCCACAACTAAATCGAATCAAATCAACTTTATTTGTAAAGCACGTTTGAAAACAACCAGAGTTGACCAAAGTGCTGAGCAAATTAAAAACACATAATAGTAAAAAGGCATAATGACAATACATACATTGTAATAAATATAAGGCAATAAAACATGTGTGCACAAATGTAAAACAGAAACAGAATACAATTATAAAATACTAAATAAAAAACCCACTAAGAGCAGCCAAATACCATTGAAAACATGCAAGTCTTGAGCTTTGATTTAAAAGTGTCAATGGAGGGGGAACATTTGATCGAAAGCAGAAAGCTATTCCAAAGTTTTGGAGCTACGACCACGAAGGCAGGATCTCCCTTACCCACTAGCCTTGATCGTGGAACAGTTAAAAACAGTTGAGGATCTAAGAGGCCTAGAGTTGGAGAAGGGGCAGAGTAGTTCTGAGGGGATGCAGGGATGCTAGTACTGGAGTAATGCTGTCACATTTCCTGGTACCAGGCAGAAGTCTTGCTGCAGCATTCTGCACTGGCTGCAGACGAGAAATCACACAGCCACAACAACATAGAAAAGCTGCTTAATGTTTTTTTTGTTTGTCTCTGTATAATAACTAGGGGCAGATAAACATTAACACAGCTCAAACAGAACAAGGGCTCTATGTTCGTATGTGAATTTACAAAGGACAAGTTTCAGGCTTTAACAGCGGCTTGCAAGGCTTGCTTGCAGCGACAGAGGGAGAGGGGTTTTTCATTCACTTGAGTGTGATGATCCCCCCAGGGATATCTGTCTTGCTGTGGGCCCTTTAAAGCGCAGAACAGAAACACAGGCACAAGGGTCTTGTTGCCGCCCACCCGTGCAATGTGAGGAGGGATGTGACACTATTAAACAAACATTCATGCTGAAGGAAGATTAGTGCCGTTGTTTTTATTAGATAAATGACAAATATAGAATAAATAATGTCATGTAAAAAAAGTACATTTAAGGGAATAATCATTAAAAAGACATGTTTATACTTTGCAAGCCGAGGGCGTGCAAGAGAGTGAGAGAAGCTTAAAGGCTAAAATAGTCACCTTGTGCTATTTAATATTGAAGGTAATGTGTGGTTAGCAGAAGGACAGAGTTTACTGTAATAAAGACTGCACAGGCTTTGAAGTCTTAACATCAAATCTGCACGACTTATTTCGGAGAGAAACAAAATTCACATTTAAGAGAGGAATTGGCAAATACTTTAGCAACATAGCGCCATTTCGTCATGTCAGTTCACAGTCAGAACACGCTCTTTCTTTTTCTTATACCTCACGCTGTTTTCCATGTGGGCTGCCGGGCTCCACAGCTTTCTCGCTCCCACGCCCGAGTGGTCCTGCGTTCGGCGCTGTCGGCATAATGGAACACCCATTTTAGCAAGAAGGTGCGTTTCTTAAGTCACAGTTGCCCTTCAACCCCATTCCCATCATCAGCCCCCCCCCCACCCACCCACACACACACACACACACTCCACCACCCACTGGCCCTCGCCCTCCCTCTCGTCTGTACTCGCTAGGTGGTCTCCTCGGTGGTATGTGTGACTAGCTCTGTGGATATGGCTTTTCAAGGTTTCAGTCGGCCACCTGCAGAGCCGCCACTGTCTTTCATGATCATCCCCCCTGTCTGTCTGTCTGAAACGTAGACATTTCAACCAAAAGGCCAGGTTAAGAGAGAACTAAGACTTGTTTAACAGGAGAGAGATGTCCCTGGTCTGCCCCCTTTCTCACTGCTTTGTTTTAGATATCAGTGCTTCATCAGAGCACAAACTGACTTTTTCTAAGGACAATGTGAGGTGAGATCTCATTTGCATTGTGGAAAAATGTAGTGTGTAATGTAGATAATTGGGTGTGCCCTTGAAAAACTGCTTAAGGATTTAGTCTCTTTAGGGGGTTTATATGCTAAACCTCAATATGGTCAGTCTTTTGAGCTGTCTGTAACTCTTCCTCCACTGCCATCACCACCACCCTTAGTCACAGGGAGATGGCTGATATCACTCCTAAATCATGAGAAAATCTGCTCAGCATACTGTAGGCTTCTACTCGTTTGCAGCTCTTTTATGCTCAACATAATTTTAACAGAGCTGAGCACGTAAATCAAAGGGTTTGCGAGGCGCTCCCCAACACACTCCTTGCACTCCTTAAAATTATAATAGCCAAGCGCTTCACGGGTGACATTTAAGTGTGAACACCGCTGCCGCTCTCGCTTTCTTTTCTGGTAATTCTATTGAAATTAATTTCCTTCTCAATGCTGTTTCGAAAGCTAATTCTACAAGCCTAAGGAGTTTATTACTATTAACCTACCCGTGCAATTCATTCAAGGTAATTTGGAGTTTATATTGGGCACATCAAATTTCAGTTGAATACAACATTAAATGTATTGTCGCCATTGATTTCTGGACAGTTGTAACAAATGTCTTCATTGGTATATCTATGCTAAACATACTACTCTGGATGATTTATAGATAAGAATAAAATACCCTTTAAATGCCTTCAATTGTACTTAAGTGCCATGTGAAATAGAGTAATATGTTACATTGGTCAAATATGATTGTATTAATCAGTTTCAATGTTGTGTAAAAGTATTGTTGAATAACATCGTTGAATAACTGTTGAATATAATAGGCCTTACCTTGAGACAGCATTGCATGATTTGGGCTTAATTTAATAATTTATGCCACCTACCTTTTGACAATTTAGTCTTCCAAGTGGTGCAACATTGAAGTGACTTGAGTATTTCTTTTGTGAAACTGGAATGAAGGCACTTGTGGCTGCTCTTAGGGCCATTACACAACAATACCAAATAAAGGACAAGTGTTCTGTTATTTGCAACTTTAGCCAAAATGGGGGTTTAGATCAAGGGACTTGGAGTGTGTTTTTCACTACATGGAAAGTCTATCACCCACCACATGGATTACAAGATTTTTCTATTACTGGATCACTATGATTCATATGACTCCCCTAGTCCCTTTGCAATAGGTTTCAAAATGTTATCATATTGTTGGTCCATCTGCCATTGATTGAAATGCAATTTTTGACTATACCCAAGCTATTGCTTTTGCGATATGTAGACCTAAGTGTATTGATAAAGTATTTGCTGTATGGTGATACACTGGTAGGGCAACTTCCTCCAGAATTGTTGATTGGATCAATTCCCAGGTGAACAGAAACCTAGAAATACTTATATGTATGCAATATATGCAATGCACTTGGTGTGTAAAACACTTGAGTTTGTATGACTCACACAAGTGTAAGGCTAGGAAGTAAGGCGAACACATTTGCACTAATACAAATATGGAGTTTAATTACTCTAACTTGCCTGTATACAAATATACTATTTAGTTTTACTGTACTATTTGTCACTATACTATGATTAACTATATTTCAAATGATCAAACTATGTATTCCTGAGCTTCATTTAATTGTCAGGTAAAAAAAATTGAACTCACTTTTAAATGACTTGTCATTCATACACCATAATGTTAGGTTTAGCAATAGTAGGGCCCCGGAGCAGAGACAGAGACAACGAGAGGTGATGGTGAAAAAAGGGTTTATCAAACAAGGATCAAAAACGGAGGGGATATAACTAAGGACGCTGGCGTGCAGGGAGGGCAGCAGACGGGAAGGCTGCCGACACAGGATGCCAGGAAAGGGGGACACGCGGTAGGCTGGAAACGGCGTTCGGCGGACGGCATAAGCACGCGGCACACTGGAGACCTAAGGCACGTAGAGCCACCGGGAGAAAAACACGAAACTGTCAGATCACAAAAAACACACTAGAGCCAGTAGTGACCAAAAAGGTGAACGAGAAAAAACACACGATGAGTACTAACGTGACATCTGTAATAATTCGGCACTGGAGTGGAGATTGAACCGGGGTTATATAGGAGGAGTGATTGATGATGAGAGCCAGGTGTGCCTCGTTGAATGTGCCGGCAACCTTACCACGCCCACTACCTTGCACCTACACGCCAGGGGAAACGAGAAGGGACAAAACAAGCAACAACACAGAAACGTAAAACTCAAACCATGACAGTACCCCCCCCTTAACGAACGCCTCCTGGCGTTCTGCCCGGTTTATCAGGAAAGCGTCCGTAAAAGTCTGTGATGAGGGTATTGTCCAGGATGAGGGCCCGAGAGACCCACTGACGCTCCTCCGGACCATAACCCTCCCAGTCCACCAGAAACTGGAACCCCCGGCCCCGCCGGCGGACGTCCAGTAGTTGCCGGACGGTGTAGGCCGGGTGGTTATCGATGAGCCGGGTGGGTGGTGGGGGGTCGGCCGGAGGGCTGAATGGACTGGAGGTAACAGGCTTAAGCAACGAGACATGGAAGGCTGGGTGAATCTGGAGACTGGGAGGTAACTTCAATCTTACAACATTGGGATTTATTATGTGGTCGATCTCAAACGGTCCAATGAATCTGGGGGCGAGCTTTCTGCTCTCCACCTGTAGGGGTAAGTCACGTGAGGACAACCAAACCCTTTGACCTGGCTGATAGCTGGGAGCTGGAACCCGGTGCCGGTCTGCAAGGCGCTGGTTGCGGGCTGTGGTGCGTGCAAGGGCTGCTCTAACCTCTTTCCAGACTCGGTGGGCACGCCGTAGATTCTCCCGCACCGAGGGAACCGCAACACCAGCCTCCTGTGTGGGAAATAATGGGGGTTGGAAACCGTTGGCAGACATGAATGGCGACATCCCTGTGGCGGAGCTGACCAGGGAGTTATGAGAGTACTCGATCCAGGGAAGGTGGGTGGACCAGGAGGCTGGATGACGGGCGGTGACGCAACGGAGAGCTGACTCCAGGTCCTGGTTTGCCCGCTCCGTCTGGCCGTTAGTCTGGGGGTGGAACCCGGATGAAAGGCTAACAGCTGCCCCCAACGCCTGGCAAAAGGCTTTCCATACTCGTGATGCGAACTGCGGCCCCCGGTCTGACACAATGTCCTGGGGTATCCCGTGAAGACGGAACACATGGTGAACCAAGAGGTTCGCAGTCTCTAAAGCTGAGGGGAGCTTGGGCAGTGGAACGAAATGCACCGATTTGGAAAACCGGTCCACAATAGTTAGGACGACCGTGTTCCCCTCAGAGGGAGGCAAACCGGTCACAAAGTCAACGGCTATGTGCGACCAGGGGCGGTGGGGGACAGGAAGAGGGCGTAGTAGGCCGGCAGGAGGGCGATGGGAGGCCTTACCGCGGGCGCAGACGGAGCAGGCGGCGACAAACTCCTTGGTATCAGGAGAGATAGACGGCCACCAGAAACGCTGTCGGATGAGGGCCAGGGTGCGATGGAAACCTGGATGGCATGAGATCCTTGAAGAGTGGCCCCACTGCAAGACCGCAGATCGCGCCTCCGCCGCCACGAAGAGTCTCCCTGGAGGGCATCCCTCTGGCTGCGGTTGATTCCGAAGGGCCTCCTGGACCACCTGTTCCACCTCCCACCTGGCCGCTCCGACCACACAGGCACTCAGGAGGATGGTTTCCACGACCCCCTCCTCCTCCGGAGGGGAGAACTGACGGGAGAGAGCGTCGGGCTTGGTGTTGCGGGACCCTGGTGAGGGTGAACTCGAAACGGCCCAGGAACAGTGCCCACCGAGCCTGACGGGAGTTTAACCTATGGGCAGAGCGTAAATAGGACAAGTTCTTATGATCGGTCCACACGATAAATGGCTGGGAGGAGCCCTCCAGCCAGTGTCTCCATTCCTGCAACGCTAACACCACAGCCAATAGCTCTCTGTTGCCAACATCATAGTTACGTTCTGCTGGAGACAGTCGGCGGGAGAAGAACGCACATGGATGGAGCTTTTGGGTGTCCGGGGACCGTTGTGACAGTACTCCTCCGACTCCCGTATCGGAGGCGTCCACCTCCACCACAAACTGGAGCGACGGATCCGAGTGAGCGAGAACAGGGGCAGAGGAAAAAAGAAGCTTCAACTTGTTAAATGCTGCCTGGGCAGCAGAAGACCACACGAAGGGAACCTTGGTCGAGGTGAGCTGGGTAAGTGGGGCGGCTACCAGGCTATAGTCTCTTATGAATCTGCGGTAGAAATTAGCGAACCCGAGGAACCGCTGGAGCTGCTTGCGAGTGGATGGGGCTGGCCACTCCACCACCGCTTGGATCTTCTTGGGATCCGTCATAAGTTGCCCCTTTTCTATGACGAATCCCAAGAACTCCACGGACGAAACGTGGAACGCGCACTTCTCTGCCTTGACATATAACCGGTTCTCCAGGAGTCGCTGGAGAACAAGCCGAACATGCTGAATATGTTCGGCCAGGTTGCGTGAAAATATCAAAATGTCGTCGAGGTAAACAAACACAAACAGATTGAGCATGTCGCGGAGAACATCGTTGACGAGGGCTTGGAAAACCGCGGGAGCGTTAGTGAGTCCGAACGGCATGACTCTGTATTTGAACTGACCAAGTGGAGTGTTGAAAGCGGTCTTCCACTCGTCGCCCTCGCGGATGCGCACCAAATGATAGGCGTTACGGAGATCTAATTTTGTAAAGATCGCCGACTGGTGCTCGAACCCAAACGCCGAATCGAGAAGAGGAAGGGGGTATTTATTCTTTATTGTGATGTTATTGAGGCCCCGGTAGTCTACGCACGGCCGCAGGCTCTTATCTTTCTTGGACACGAAAAAGAAACCTGCGGCCGTGGAGGATGAAGAGGGACGGATGAGACCTGCTGCCAGTGATTCATTAATGTATTTAGTCATACTTTCCTTCTCGGGCTTAGACAGGTTATACAGTCGACTACTGGGGAGCGTGGACCCCGGAATGATCTCGATAGCGCAGTCATACGGGCGGTGAGGAGGTAAGGTTAACGCCCGGTCCTTACTGAACACTGCTTGCAGATCATGGTAGTCGGAGGGGACGGTAGAGAGGTCAATAGTTTCAACAGGAATGGGAGAGGAGACTGGATTACTGGGAGTGGCGGAGTGCAGGCAATGTGAATGGCAAAAAATACTCCAGTTGGAGATAGTGCAGTTAGCCCAGTTAATGAGTGGGTTATGTAACTTTAACCAGGGGAGACCGAGGACCAAAGGAGTGGACGGGGACGGAATAACAAATAGCGTGATTATCTCGTGATGGTTACCGGAGAGCCGCAGTGAAAATGGCTGAGTACGGTGTGTAACCTGAGCCAGCAATCTGCCGTCTAACGCAAAAACGTCCTTGGCTTCAGGTAGCGTCTCTAGGGGTAGACCTAGCTGAGAGGAGAGATTTGAGTCAATAAAGTTATCGTCTGCACCAGAGTCAATCAAAACTTGAACGGTGGCAGTCTCCTGCTGCCAGGTTAGCGTACCTCGTTGCGTGAGCCTGGTAGCTGAATCCTTGGAGGTGGTTGTGTGGCTCATCAGCGCCCTCCCAGCCGCTGATGAGCCTGGTCTTTTGGCGTGGACGGGCAGGTGGCGAGACGGTGTCCGGCCTGACCACAGTAGATGCAGAGGCCAAGACGAAGCCGGCGTTGCCGCTCGGACGGCGTGAGACGCATGCGTCCGAGCTGCATGGGCTCACCCAGGTTGTCTGACGTAGCAGGGCTGGAGCTGGCTGTTGGGTCGACCGGTGTGAAAGTCCTCCGCGGCAGCTCCGGAGCGAAGGTTCATGGAGCGAGACCGGAAAAGAAGGGAATCCTCTCTCTCCCTCCGTCTCTCGCAGAGACGGTTATCCAATCGAACGGCTAACGCAATTAGATCCTCCAAGGAGGAAGTCTCATCGCGTACCGCTAGTTCGTCTTTTAGTCTTTCAGTTAATCCATCGAGAAAAACCCCCTGAAGAGCTACCTCACCCCAGCCACACTGCGCCGCTAAGATGCGGAAATCCACGGCGTAAGAGGCAACGGAAGCCGAGCCCTGGCGGAGCGCGAGCAACCGTTTACCGGCCTCCTTACCCTGCACCGGGTGATCAAAAACTTTTCGAATTTCAGAGAGAAAGAGCTGGTAGATCGATACATACGGTGCGTTAGCTGCGGTAATGGCGACGGACCACTCGGCTGCCCTACCAGTGAGTAATCCCATGATAAAAGCGATTTTAGAACTGTCAGTCTGGTAGGTGAGCGGTTGTTGGCAAAAGACCAGGGAGCACTGGTGCAGAAAAACACCACACTTTCCTAATTCGCCCGAAAAATGAGCCGGAGTGGGGATATGAGGCTCCCTGATATGCACAGGACTAGGCACTGGAGGGGATGGCGAAACGGCGGGTGAGGCGGCTGCGGCGGTAGCGTTAGAAACCCCGCCGGAGGAACTAACACCGGAAAGAGCCGTGAGCATTTGGTTAACGCTGCTGCTAAGTTGCTCAACCTTAGCTGTTAGCGCATTAATGCTGTCCATGGCGCTAACCAACACTTGTTCATGCTGACCGACGCGTATTCCCTGATTGGAGATAGCGTGTCTCAGCTGTTCCGTCTCTGCGGGGTCCATGTGGCCGAATTATTCTGTTAGGTTTAGCAATAGTAGGGCCCCGGAGCAGAGACAGAGACAACGAGAGGTGATGGTGAAAAAAGGGTTTATCAAACAAGGATCAAAAACGGAGGGGATATAACTAAGGACGCTGGCGTGCAGGGAGGGCAGCAGACGGGAAGGCTGCCGACACAGGATGCCAGGAAAGGGGGACACGCGGTAGGCTGGAAACGGCGTTCGGCGGACGGCATAAGCACGCGGCACACTGGAGACCTAAGGCACGTAGAGCCACCGGGAGAAAAACACGAAACTGTCAGATCACAAAAAACACACTAGAGCCAGTAGTGACCAAAAAGGTGAACGAGAAAAAACACACGATGAGTACTAACGTGACATCTGTAATAATTCGGCACTGGAGTGGAGATTGAACCGGGGTTATATAGGAGGAGTGATTGATGATGAGAGCCAGGTGTGCCTCGTTGAATGTGCCGGCAACCTTACCACGCCCACTACCTTGCACCTACACGCCAGGGGAAACGAGAAGGGACAAAACAAGCAACAACACAGAAACGTAAAACTCAAACCATGACACCATAATAAGTTTTGCTAGCAGTAAAATGCTTTTTACTACTTTTGACCACTATAGAAACCAATACCATTGAAAGTGGCAGGTCAAAGTGGAATATGGCAACCACTGGATAAAGTGGTTTTAAAATAAATACAAGCCTTTCCTATAAGAGTTCCTGAGGGGCACCCCAGATTGGTACAGTTGAAGAAAAACCATAGGCTTTAATTGATTTCTTGCCCGAGCCCGTCTTGTCCTCGGTCTACTCTTCCATGATCTATGTGAACATCGCTACATATAGCTGCACCTGTGTTTTCCCATCCATCCCTTTCATCGTTCCCAGACTCCCATGTGGACGTAGCTTTTAGCTCCAGGCAACAGCAGGAGAAATATGGAACAACTACTTGATCCCAATAGTTTAGCACTGCCGCATATTCTTTTGTGTTTTTTATTTAAAATATTTCTATATTGGAACTGCAACAATAATTGGACAAGAAACATGTCTTCGCATCACTCAGTGCAACACCAGTGGGAAGAACTTAAATCTTCACTTGAAAGAAGACATTCGAGAGGAGAAAGAGATTTAAGGCAACAGCCCCTGCTGCCTGTTTTCTGCTGTGGCTGCCTCTGCCTCGAGAGTAGTACGTGTATCTACATTGATTTTTTTCCCTCTTTTCTAAGTGAAACCAGCAAGCATTTATAGACTATGTGAACTCTAAAGTCAGATCTAAAAAGTGCTTTTATCAGAGTTCATGCTCAACTCTTGAATCTTGGAAATAGCACAGCGAACACACCTGAGTGGTAAACAGCTTTAGGGGCCGGGGGGGGGTTGCTCTCAAAAAAACAAAATAAATATGGAAACTGATTTAGCAACAGGTAAACGGTAGAGCAATCGATATCCCTCTAATGGAGCCAAAATATGACCATTTATATACAGGGGTGGGTGGAATATGTGAGCTACAATGGCTGCTCCCACATGTAAACCCCCACCATGCTTGTGTTTGCTTTAGTACAGAGGTTGCAAATTGCTGCGCATTGGCCAGTTTGCATATCAAACAGCATAGAGACGTCGTCTCCGTTGGTGTGCTTGGATGTGTTTGCTCAGCAAACAAACAGTTTAATTGGAAAAATAGTTTTCCAGCTGCTGTGGATTCAGGGCTGAGAGTTTTTGTGTGTATATGTGTCAGTCTGAGCATCAGTGTATGTGTATGTGTGCGCACATCGGTGTGCACATACACGTGTATGTGTGTGTGTGTGTGTGTGTGTGTGCATGTGTCTGTATGGACGTCTGAACATATATTTACAGTAGTGGCGAAGTGGCTCCCTAAATAATTTAAACCAGCAAATGGGGAAATTTAAAGGCCACAGCTTTCGCTCCATCCAGCATATAGCCTGCCCTCTCTAACAGGCGCTTCGCCCCACAGTGCATGTGACAGCTGTCAGTACATCCAGTGATGCTTAATGTAACGTCATGAAGATGGGCCCCCAGTGAGGGATCTTCACTAAGCGGCCTAACGTGAACGAGTATGGAGGCATGTATTGAGGAAACTAAAATGGACATCTGCATGCTAATGACCTGGAAGGCTTCTGCTCAGCCTCAGACCCTATTTATTCCAGATCAATTTCACATTGTGGGCCGTAATGAATAGGCTGCGGCTTGCAGCCTCTCCACCGTCTGTCTGAGAGTGATGTTTGGACATGGCCGTCCGCCTTATTCTAGCCCGGCTTTGATTAGTGGACCTAGGAGATAAAAAAGACTGGATTGATCGCATTGAGTGTTGTTACGTATTCAGTCCATCCATGTGTGTGTGTGTGTGTGTGTGTGTGTGTGTGCGTGCGTGTGTGTACGGCTGTGCGCATTCATTTGGTTGGTACTCAGAACATCTTTCTTTCTCTCCCTTTTACTATCTCTCTTCACTTCTATCACTCATGGCTAGGTCTCTCTCTCACTCTTTCTTTTCCTCTCTCTCTCTCTCTCTCTCTCACCCCCCACCCCCATCCCTGATACCTTCTTCACCGTATCCTCCACTCATGGGCTAGGTCTCTCTCTCCATCCCTCTACCTCGCTTACCCGTTCCCCTATCCCTTCTCTACTGTCTCCTCGACTCATGGGCTGGGCCCGTATTAGCCAGCAGGCAGATGTACTCTGTCATGGAGGTGACGTCTCCCACAGCTCCATGCTGAGTCTGTCCCAGGGACTCTCTCTGACAGGGGAAGAGGAATTGAGCATGGGATCAAACAAGGGGAAGTGAGGGAGACTAATATGTTGGATTGAATGAGCTCTCGTGGCATAGGAGAAGTGCTTGTGCTAAAGGTTGACTTGAGAAGCCCTTAAGGATTAACCGTGATTAATAGTTATACAGTATAAATTAACTGGACTTGATGAGATAAAATGTTTGTTTTTTTTCTTCTCTAGCTAGAGGACATGGAGGATTAGTTGAAGGGAATTTCCGTTGAAAACAACTGTGAATGATAATAGGGTTTTATTCAACATAGTTATTTATACATAACCTTTCAATATACCTTATCAAATGATATATTTATTATCTATGCCAATTGAATTGGACCACATTAGTGGCCTAAGTTCATAGAGGCGTAATATAAAAATAAATACTCCACCATGCAGCAAATATCTCATAGATAATTTGTCAAATTAAATTGTTTGTTTTTGTTTGTTTTGGCTACAGGTACTACTAGCATTTCGGAATCCACGTCAACCTAGACGCTAGAGAGTTGTTTTCCTTGCACCAACATACTTAGACAAATGTCTTGTGTGGGGTAACCATGTCAATTAATCTGAATCTGATTGTTTCCGAATTAACATCAACACAGCTTGTCTTTATTATTATTATTATTATTATTATTATTATTATTAAAGCATAACATCTCATTGTTACATTGTTCATGTACAATGTGGTGTACGAGTCCATCGTACTGCACTATAAAAGTGACGTCTGAACATACGTATATAGTGGGCATCACTCTCTGTCTCCGTATCAGTGGCAGTTGTCAAAGCAATCAAGAGCTCAGCTGGACTATTATTTGGTGCTACCGATGTGGCTTCAAAAGTAATTGGATTTCTTACCGGTCCTGCTCTGGTCTTTTTGCGCGTTTGACCAAGAGGAAGTGAGAGGCATCAAACACACATAGCTGGACAATAGCATGTTTGTCCAGTATGTTTGTCCATGTCTCTTGAGTGAATACAATTCTTCCCATCAGGTAAATACACTTTTACTTCAAGTTTCCCTTTCGATCAATTGTTCATTCATTCTTTCTTTCTTTCTTTCTTTCTTTCTTCCTTCCTTCAGTCTTTTTTACAGATAACCTATTCTCGTGTAGTCGTTTTAATGTCAACATTGGTAAAACCAAAATCTTAACATTTAAAGTTTTTTTACTACTGCCGAAATCACATTATTAAGACATGGTTAAATCACCAAGTAGCAGTTTACCCCTGCCACACGCCACCTAAGTGGCTTTTGCTGGGGCCCTCTGACACAGGACACAGGTAGATGTATTGAATCCATTTATTGAAGATGGTCAAGATGGTATCAATCAGAGCAGATGTAATGTGCTGTCATGACAGTGGCTATCTCTCCTGAGTGTGTGGTGATCGCTGGTTTATCCTGTGGGCCATGATTGCTCATGCACCACAGGTGTGCAGCCCCACCCAGCCCCAGAGTCTGATCAGTCTGATTTGGGTCAGGTGAGGCTGTAAACCAGCTATCAACAACACACACTCCATACACCGCTAATGGTCCATGATGAAATTTCACTTAATTAGGCCAGTTTGAAAACAAATAGACACTTCCATTTCCCATCAGAGGCTGAATTAGCACAAAGCACTGTTTACAATGGCAGTTGACAGCCCATGGCCCCAGGTGCTGCTATAGTGCATTTATGATTAGGCCAACAGCTGTCCCCACAAACAAACACATATAAACAATTTATTTATGTTCACCCAATGTTGGGGAACTGAAAAGGACAAATGGGAAATGATATAGAAGTGCAATTGACAGAAGAAGTTTCAATATGCTCAACATTTACCGTGTAGTGTTAATCTTATACTGCGAAGAGCTAATGCATAGGTAAATAATGCGTAGGTACAGCAAATACCTTGTTCTGCAGTACATGAATTATTGTTTTCATTTGCAAGTGAACTCAGGAAAGTATAATTTGTAACAACCTTGTTATGCGTCATAAAAAATGTATGCCCACTAGGACAGTATCAATTTTGTGACACAATCCAAATGTAAGAAATGCCAGGAAAGTCTTGCCTCACTCTTTTCATTTCTATTTTAGACACACAAATACACAACCAATCTGGGCCAATCAACACTGCACATAATGTCATTTTCTTATTATTTATGGATTTATTATTTCATCTTGAAATTAAATGTTTACAGAATTGTTAAACTGTTAAAGGTTGAATGAGAAAATAATGAACAGGCCTTTTTTATGTGATAAAAAAATCAGCAACAAAAATCAAGGAGTCCAACCAATGATCATGGGATAGTTACCACATCTTAACTAAATAAGTTTTGTGGAGGGAGGGCTATATCTGTTCATGTGTCTGACAAAGTCACATGGATACCCACATGCATTTGGTTCGGTGCGGATGTATAGTACATTGAAGCATGAACATCTTTTGAGGTGAACTCATTAGGCAGTGTTAAATATTAGATATTAAATATAGATTTCTGTTTTTATCTTTATTTATTTTATATATCTAAATCAAAGCCTTCATGCCTAACATCAATTAGAGTTTTATTAGAGAAGTGAAAGTATCTCTGGTGAGGTGCTGTTGTTTGGTTATTATAATCTTGCCAAGGCTTAACACTGTTTGAACTCAATTACTTTGACTTGATTAAAAAATGAAATGCATGCTTCAGGCTACTCGTAGGTAGCTATTTTTTGTTCTTGTGCATAGTTATTTGTTTATTTATACTGTACATTGTTAAGGTGTATTTTTAAACTGTATTACAACAACATGTTGATTATAGTTACTTATACCACAGCATTGTTAAATACTTGATCCTGATTAGTCAATAACGTCCCAAGGGTGTGCATTATTTTTCAATAACGGGACACCTTGGATAATAATAATGTTTATTTTATAAATTGTTTTTCACAGACGTAAAACGTCTGTACAATAACACCAACAGCAACAATGAATACAGACAAAGATAAAGTAAAGGATAAAGCAACATACATAAAAAAAAACAACTAAA
Source organism: Merluccius polli (assembly GCA_030340625.1). Classification (NCBI taxonomy): domain Eukaryota; kingdom Metazoa; phylum Chordata; class Actinopteri; order Gadiformes; family Merlucciidae; genus Merluccius; species Merluccius polli. Next base: position 441,123 of record JAOPHQ010003699.1, on the reverse strand, counting down.
AGAGAGAGAGAGGTAGACAGAGCAGGTAAGAAAGATAAATTAAGCAGAGTTTGTCGAATGGGGGGGTTTGTGACATAGAAAAGATGGTTAGCTGAAGGGGGTGATGAAGAGGTGAGTTTTAAGACTTGATTTGAAGACAGTGATGGAGTCAGCCTTCCTAATCTGTCTGAGAAGGGCATTCCGTAGCCGAGGGGCAGCCCAGCTGAAGGATCTGTCCCCCCATGAAGCCAACCTGACCCTTGTTTGAGGATAGGCCAGAAGATGGTCCGCATTGCCAGATCTCAAATTGTTGGCTGGAGTGTAGGGATGGAGGAGCTCAGTGAGGTAGAATGGGGCAGAATCATGAAGTGCCTTGTAGGTGTGGAGGGGAATCTTGGAATGGATCCTGTATTTGACTTGTAACCAGTGCAGTTCCTGGAGGACAGGAGTGATATGATTTCTGGAGTGTGTTCTGGTGAGGAGCTGTGAGGAGCTACTTACCCCAAAGTTGCTGACTTGCTGAGAAGGAGTGACTGGTATGCCATCGATGTTAAGGCTGAAATGTTTCACAAGCCACTTAGGGCCACCAGGAGGAGATCTGTTTGGCTGCCATTGAGCTTGAGAAAGTTTTCATCCATGCCTTGATGTCCGCAAGGCAGGCTTCCAGAATGGTGGATGAGGAGTTGAGGTCAGTAGAGGAGTTAAGGTAAAATAGCATCAGTCATCTGCATAGCAGTGAAAGGAAATACCGTGGTGGCAAATTATGTGACCAAGAGGCAGCATGTAAATGGTAAAGCCTAGTAGACCTAGGACTGATCCTTGGGGGGCTCCTTGAATTACTGGGGTTGTGGTGGATCTGTAGTTATCGATGGTGACTTATTGCTGTCTGCCTTTTCCAAATTAATTTTCTACAAATAAAAAAGCAGTGGTCAAATATAACTATTGACTAGGTGTTTCCTTGACAATGCAAAAACAATATGCGCAAAGCACTGCAGAAGAATATTTTAATTTCAACTGATTAAGCCGATAAAAACCCAGTAATATTATAGATTAAAGTAACTCATATCTAATGTGGCCGAGGCAAAGCCGAGTTTGCTTACCACCATATTACACCATATACATGTATATCCTTGCTTATACATGGGCTAAGTATCCAACTTGATAGCAGATGAGTTTCATCTGTGGACAGTCACGATAATAATCACTGGAAATCTCAATGTCCACATTCTACGTGGAGGCATCCTTGAGCAACATGCCTAACCCCTATCGCCTCCTTCATGACTAATGAATGTATTTAAAAAACTAAATCACTGTAAATAGCTTTGGATAAAAGTGCCTGCTTGATGACGAAACAGTAAATAATACTTGATAGAGACGGTGAACAAGCATTGTGTCATATTTTTCTGCAACTCGCTATCTAGCATAATTCCTACAACTGTAGCAACCAAAATGTCTAACGTACACCCCCCACAGCCTTGCGTTAAGATGACTACCCAGATTACACTGGCTGCAGGCAGAGTGCACACCCAAGCAACTATGTCCTTGCACATTTATTTATGTGTCACACTGATTTCAAGATCAATGGAATGCCTTCACCATCCTGTAAACTAGGTACATATCAGAGGCAGGGCTGTAAAAGAAATATGGGCTAGCTCGTATTTTCCTGGTTGCTCACATTTATCCAGTAGCTGTAGATGTCAGTAGCTGCATGTTTTTTTCCTCCCTGAAGTGAAACCCCACTTCAGGGATACACAATGCACTTAAAGAGCCCCCCCACCATCACCACCACCACCACCACCAGCGAGGGTTGTCTGTTTGTTTACCTGTGCATAATTGTATTGCAAACAACATGCAAACCTTCAATTTAGCTTTGTTTTTGTTCATTAAAGTGCAGTAGAGTTTTAAGGCAAGATGGAGCTGAGACATAAAAGGACTAGAATGGTGTAATTTTGTTCTGTTCTCTTGGGAACTTTGCCGATTTAATAAACCCTGTGGCATGTGTATGACCATCTTTACATTCAAATGTGCCTTGCCGTCACTGAATGACAAATGTGCATTTTACTAAAAATATTATGATTATACGTAATTAGTGACATTTTGTGAAGCAAGTACCCTGACTATAATTTACATGTGCTTTTAGACACTAATAGGAGTCAAATGGTATGCATCCATCTGTCGTTCGAATGACAGGCAACACTGAAAGAATATATAGCATTTAGAGACTCTGAAATGGCATCACACACATGCTATGTTTGTCACCTATTGCTAATCTCACCCCAAATAGAGTTCTACAATACAACAGATGGGGCTTGTACCCTTTATTGCTGTTGTAGCTGCCAGATAGGCTACAAAAGCTCTACAAAAGAAGATTCTTCTTGTCTGATTATGGATGATTATGACTTAAGGTAGACGCAATAATGCGTTTGTGTAACTTGGTGATGTTTTTCTTCACTGTAATGCAAATGTTAGACAGCCGTAAAACGCTGAGTTTGCTCTCTACGCTGTAGGTAAAATTTCACTGTCAAATATGTGTTTTTTATTGCTTTCATACATTACTGACTACTAAGCTGTATTTTCAAACTGCACTTCCACCTCCCTGTAATTATACCTTCTCTCTGTTTCAGAATATGGATAAAATACCACTATCATATGCAACTTAAGCAATAACTATTCATAATAGTAATACAGGAAAAGACGTGGATCCATTACAGATGCTAATTCTAACTTTTTTTTCGGACCGATAACCGACACTTGTTAACCGGTCATTAACCGCTAACCGATAGAACCAAGAGAATAATTGTGCTATAAAAAAATGGACGAATGTCTGTGACCCATTAAAAATTACAAATGAAAGGAAAGGAGGGCTGGCCAAATGCATACTTTCAAATTTCAAGCTTCCGATAATTGTTACGTTTCCGAAGGTATATTCAAATAGTTAAACACCTAAACCTGTTAATGTCCGAGTTTTGTCATGTGTCGACTGGCTATGTGAAGCCTGTGTGAGCATTTGCCCCCAGCATTATAAAAAAAAAACGGATTACTTTTATATTACAAGTCAATAATGATATGAATGCACTTGGTTACGATTAGCATATAGCAGGCCAACAGGCTATCAGTTTAAAGTGCTCCCAGTGACAACAAATCCTAACAGCTCCGGCGGTCTTGCCGTTTCTCAAAGTGGTACTAGCAAGTTAGGGGATTACCACTTGAGAAACATCATCTCAGTTGAGAGGAAAAAAGCCAAAGCTGCTACTTGCTAAAAGTGTGGATGTATATGGCTAAAAGACATAATAACAACAACAGAGTGCCTTAAGAGTACGTCATCACCGGCAACCTTGCTGATTAAAGGTAACAGCACTAACCCTAACGTGAACAAATGATGATGGTCAGAGTAATGTTATAATGTTTGAATACAAAACTAATGAAGGATACTTCGATTATTCAAATATTTGGGGCCAGGCCTTTATTTTTACAAATGAAACGCAGCAAAAATAGAACGTAAGGATTTATTTCATTATTGTTTTGTTTTATTTTACCGTTTAGCTGATAGTGTTAACTCGTCAAAAATGACATTGTCGGTTAACGGTTAAGCGGTTAATTGTTAACATCCCTAAGATCCATATAATATTATATTGTTTTAGGCCCAGAATTTATCGGGAGATACTGACTCTTCTGTTAGTTAATTTAAGCAATCTCTTTTCAGAGTATTAAATCCAACCCAACAGTGCAGTCCCTTCTTGAGTTACACACAAGAATTAATTGAGCAAATGATTACTTTCTCAAACTGCATGCAATCTAAAGTCACAATCGCAGTGTGTGTAATAATTGAAGCTCAATATCTTTCTTCATTTAGGGTAGTTTAGTTGTAAAATACTCATAATTTAGTTCAACAATAAGGCTTGCCCAATTGCCCAGGGCAAGTTAAATGCCACATAGGGCTTGTAAATCTAGCAACAACAAAAAATAAAGTAAAAAATAAATTAAAATGTTTCATTTTTTTCAATCATTATTGTATCATAAATTATGTTCTTGTTCCCCAGCAAACAGCAGAACCCCCTCCCCTTGCACGCATGAGAGAATATTGGCACGCGCTGTTGGCCAATAGTTGGCTACTAGTGTGATGCGTGGCTGTCAGACTTGTCACTTGCGAGAAAATGGCGGCAGGTAAAGACAAAATTTATGAGCTGCAGCACAAGCGAGCATTTCAATTCCTGGAGTTTAGTTGGTTGGTGTTAGAGGATATGGGCGATACTCCAAGGGGAGCAAGGCCTGAGACCACCATGATAAAAAAATTGTATTTAAATACAAGAATCAAAAAATAATTTTAACTACAAAATGGCAGGAATTATTTTGTATCACAGCGCTTTGGCATCCACTACAAATTGCAATAATCTGATTACAAGATTCAAAAGCCTATTGTCAATGGAGCAAAACAAATTCAGCACTGTCGAGCTGAGAGGAGGCCAGCTGTGCTGTCTTGGAAGTCGCCAAACAGGGTGGCGACGGGGGGGATGTGGAGGGCTAGAGAGTACAGCTACTGCAGTAGGACAATCCTCTGGGCTGTTGAAGCAACCCATTTCTCACAGCTGTACTGTACCATTTCTGTCAGACAAAAGGAACAGGCGATGGAGGCAGTGCATGCTCAGGTGGTTTGCTTTTGCAGTCTACCTTTTGTTCGGGGAGGGTGGTTAAGATCACAGATCAGATCACATACACAGGTCCTGCTTAAAGGCCATGGAAGTCTAGGGTATATTTTTTGCACAAAAAAGGGATTTTGTTTCCAGAATAATAGTAAATATCCATGGGGTATTTAACATTTGCCTAAACCTTTGTCAGATGTCTAACAGTATGAATGTACCATAACCCTAACCATAAGCTGAATGAAATGTGGAAGCTTAGAAGTGGTGTCAACACTGCTTTGGGAGAACACCTCATGGCTACCTGCTAGGTTTTACTGAGCCAACAAGAAAAGATTCATTTTGGTTCAGGTGTGCCAGGGCTGCGTTCCCCAGAACCTTCCACAAACAGTGGACATTTTTATTAAGGCACAATCTTTGCTGCCTGGATACCACCCTGGGGCATTTTTGTGTACATAGCACATTTTTCCAGTCTTCTGAAAGACTGTGCACACCATGCGATATTGTTTTTTATACCGTGGCCCGGGTGAATACTCGATTCTGATTGGCTGGGGAGGTGTGCAATATTTTTCGATAACATGCACGGCCATGACACAAGCAGCCTCATCACCGGTCTAAAAATGAATGCACTAAACGAAACGTTAGTAACCGTCAACTTGGACCGGGGGGGGGGGGGGGGGGGACTACGTTTAGAAAGCTTCCCCGTTGCCATGTCGTTACTAAGATTGTCTCTGTTTACTAGAGTAATAAGTTAACGTTGCCATGTTGTTACTAGGGATGTCCCGATCCGATCACGTGATCGGAAATCGGGGTCGATCACGTGGTTTCAAACTTGATCGGAATCGGACGTTACATCCCGATCAGGGATCGGATATATATCTATATATGTATATTTATTCTCTTTTTTAAAAATCAGAACTATAATATTTCAAATCAAATGGGAAAAATAACAGCTTTGATAAAAATAACGTCACTTTGCTGCGTGCCGTAAAGCGAAGCAGAACACGGCAGCAGCTTGAAGCTGGGGGCGCGAATATGTCTGCGGTGTGGAGTGACATATACTAGAGTGCATATGCTAGAGTCTAGATTACTAGACATGTAAGGGATAATGCCTGACGAGGTGTCCATTAACAGAAATGAATGGACGACATGGAGGCGTGAACCGTCCGACGCGAAGCGTTGCTTCCGCGAAGTCCACTTACGAAATAAATAAATATTTAATCAATTAATAATACTTTAATGTGTTTTAGAGTTAAAATCGTGAGGGTTTTTTTATTTTTACAAGTCAAGCGTACTATTTAATATCTCCCGTATGCAGGCGTTGCCAAGCAACGTGGCCATAGCGACCTGACCGCAGCAGTTAGTCTTTCCTAGGTGTAAATTAACACTTTTTAACCTACACCCTCCAGCCAATCAGAATTGAGTATTCACCCAGACCAAAAGCAAAGAGCACAATTGTTTAAAGTACAAATTGGTTTTCATCAAGAAAAACGTACATTTCCTTCTGTGAAGCCAGAGGAGGAGAGTAAATTAGGAGTGCAGTTCCGAAAAGCACATTACTTTATAACACTGTGGCACTTTTATTTGCTTATTTGTTTACATGCCTGCCAAGTATTTCAAGTTGAGCTGCTGTTCGTTTTTATATTAGACATTGTTGCACTAAACTCCAATTTGAAGAATTGTTTTATTACTTGATTACTTGATTGTTCAAGCTACCTCACAGAAGTGCTCTGTTTATAAGTGTTAAATGATAAAATAAGTAATAAGTCAATAAAAAATCAGGGACATCCTGGATCTGTTTCTTCGCTGTTCTTCATTTTTTTAATGTACTGTAAAAGTATCGGATCGGGACTCAGTATCGGCAGAAACTCAATATCAAATGACTCGGACTCGGGGGCAAAAAAACCTGATCGGGACATCCCTAGTCGTTACTAAGGTTGTCTCTATTCACTGGAGTAATAAGTTAATAATGAATCATGTTAGGCATGACATTAGGCATTAGTCAGACCCAGGCATTAGTCAGACCCGTATATTTCTCCTGTCATTTGCCGTTTGTTTACAGGCACACACAGTAGTAGTGCAAGCTAAAAGTTGTACTTTTGAGACAGAATTATCCCAAAATATGAATCAACACCCTTATATTTTTATTGATTCGTAAGTGGCCATGGTATAAGCGGGATGATCCACTCCGAGGTGTGCATGGTTCTTAGCCCCCATGTTGTGCATTATTTTTCGATACATGCACACCTCGTCGTGGATTATCCCTTACATCACACATGCACTTCTTTTAGAGTGCATGGAACTTGTTGGATCTTCTAGTGTTATATGTTGTCCTTAATGTGTGAGCACCATGTACATCATCAAGTACATCAGACACAGTAGTGCTGATTCAACTAATAGATGATCATCTTTAATCCCATTCTCTTATGAGCCAATGTGTGTTTCTAGTAGCAGGACAAGTGCAAAGATAGGCAAGGCAAGGAACATGTATTTATATATATATTTGCATATATATATTCATACCCAAAGGAAACCCAAGTGCTATACAGAGTACACAGGCAAAAGCACTAAAAACAAACGATAAAAAAAAAATAATGGCAAGCAAGCAAAACACAATAAAAAAACAATAAAGCACACAATCAAACACACACAGAACAATGAAACAAACATCAATTTGATTCAAAATAAAATTAATTAAAAGCAATGGTAAACAGGTAGGTCTTTAGATTAGATTTGCAAGTTGTCAGCATTAGCATAGCATTCATTCCAATTGGACCAAGGTGATGACTAGAATTTGAACAAGGCATACTCTCTTGAAATCACTGCCTGGGTGTCATGTACATGCACACACAGTCTCTCACAGGAAGTTTTCCCCTATCGTTGCATTGGTCACATCCCAATTTTTGCTTATTACGATTGACCAACTGTCTGGTTTTCCCCTCTTGGATTGACAGAGGAATGAGATTTACATATTTTTATGATAGTGGCGGCTATCTGTGCTGACACCCAGTGTTAATCACCCCCCACACACATGATGAGTGACTTGGTGCATGTGGCCAGTGGTGTGGAAAGTTGACTGGAAAGAAAAAAACTGTCTGTCATGGCATTTCATGTGGTGCCATCACCTACTGTGAGGTGATGTGGTGTGGAAGAGTTTGCTGGTCATCAATCAATGTCTGTCCTGCAGTGGAGACTCACTCTGTAGATGACAACCCTTCCACACATACACACACATACACACACACGTTCATGTCCACGTGCACAGATGTCCACACACACACACACACACACACACACACACACTGACTTACTCAATCACTTGCTAGCTCTCTCTATTTCGCTCCCAAGCTATGCATAGGTAAATACTGCTGCATTATGTGCAGGAATACATAAAGTCCAGACTACTCAAAGCTTTGGTGCATAGAGAACAAATGCTGAACTATGAATAGCAATATATAGTGAGGTAAAATAACAAGATCATCAGTTCTCATGTTAAGGGCAAAATCAAGCTTAAGCTTAAAAGAACAGTTGTAAGATCTTTATTGTCATGAGAGGGCAGCAATGATGAACACAGCAGATAGAGTTTAGGATTTAGGTTGATAAGCTCATGCAGACCTTAAGGTTTTTATGAAGGCACTACATTCTGCTATTGATTAAATACATTTTATTAGAGTTGTGTGGTGTAATGTGCACTAAATCCTGGAGTGCTATTATACAGAGTAATGTGTCCGCCATGATAGAAAATCAATGTTCAAAGGCGGAAATGCACCGACCGCTAGGGGTCTTTTGGATTTTTTTCAATCCGGCCTTGATTCCCGCCCTTTCCCACCTGTTCCGGCCACCTCACTAATCTGCCGACTTCTTGTCTGAAACACTGTTTTCTATATTATAATTATATATCTGTTGATCCCACACAAAAATACATTAATACATCGGGATAGGATACTATACTAGCCCGCTAGGGTATTTAACCCCCAGCCCAAAGGGGTAACACTTCACCTGGATAGTCAACAGTTGAGTATCAATTGAGTGTCAATTTAGTGTCAATTGAGTACCAGTTGAGTATCATCATTAGCTCAGTTTAGTGTCAGTTGACAATCACACAGGGAACAAACAAACAAACGATGCTTTTGCTTCCCTTTTTGGAGCTGCAACACCTTCTTGGAAATACTGGCTGAGTGATTCAATCATGTATTTGTATTCAGTCACGAAGGCTGCCAAGGTCCTCTTTGTTTTAAGGAGCTTTGTGAGCTCCTTCTTAGCCGCCATGTTAAACTCAGCGATGGCAGCTGTGGCGAAAACTGCATTTCTAGACACTCCTACACGATTAAAAGCCACATTTTCTTCTGCTTTCTTCCGCAAGGAGCTTGCGATTATGACATCTGCGGCATCAACCATAGGGACACATTAAAACATAATAACTCAGCATTACAATTCTGCTTCATTGGGAGATTGACAGGAGAGTAGACAGTTACAGTAGAGATTGACAGGAAAGGAGAGAGAGAAAGAGAGGACAGAACACCAGGCAGCTGCCTGTTTAACATTGTGTCACCGTCTATGACATCGTTTCCGAAATGTCCTTAGGTTTCCGAAATATGATTTGGTTTCCAAGGAGAGCATTCTGGGGAGAATGTCATGAGAATGTCGCCAGAACAGACCATCAACAGCTAGACTGTAGCCTACTTTATTTTGCCTCGAAACAACTTTAAACCAAACATGGAAATGCTCATATTGTGTGACGATGCCAAGGTTTTTTCAAAATGTTTAATCTTGAATAAAACTCAAACAAGTCAGTGCTTCTGAGTCTATTCCTTTCCTATTCCCATTTTGTCCCAAAAATATATGTCATATGGTGTGAAACTATATTGTGATATTTAAATGTTGTCCTTGGCTCAACCAGGAAGTATAAGGGCTACCTAGAATGTATCAACAGGGTCACAAGGGTTTTTTTTGTTGTCATTTTTAATGAAATCTTTTTGGCACTGAAACTTCCAATTCCCGTTGTATTTTAGTGTGACGCTTTTAACATAAAAATGGCAAATTCAACTAATTATTAATTTCAACTTAAGATTCCCTATACATGAAGTCGCAGGCTCGGTGTGCAGTGTGCAAGGTTACATCTGTTATGCTGGCCGAACGATCCAATGTCCACAGCAGGTCCGACAATGGGGCAGGCCATTATGTCATCATTCAGAAGTGCCACATAAATCACCTACCAATAATAGCCTACTGTAGGTGTGGGTGTGGTTAACACATTTTTATTAAGTGTGTAAGTATATAAATCGTCTATTACCTTCATTTAGACGTCATGTTAAGTTGATTGTTAAGGTACTAACAAGGAGGAAGAGTAATATGCCTTGCAACAGTTTTGGATATGACCATATCAAGTTGGTTGCCATTATCTTAACCAATAAACCGAAGTCACCACTTCAGCCGTGAGCGAGGTTTTCTCGGTTGGTTGGTATTGTATAAAACTTTGTCACGTATCTTTAATAATGCGGATGGTTGAAATTATGTACATTTTTAAAAGCTAACCAGAGAATCCAACAATCATTTAGAATTGTCTTCTGCATTAGTTTTAAAGATAAAATATGAGACATTCATAAGCCTCTAATTAATTCCCACTCATGTCCTCTTACTCCTCCATCCACCCTGTCACTCTTCCATCCACGCTCACTCAACCACTCACACTCATCCAGCCACCCCCAATCATCCCTTCACTTATCCATCCTCCCTAACTCACCATCCATCAATCCACTTATCTACCCTCACTCACTACTATTCCATCCACACACTCATCCATCGGCCCACACATTTATCCACAATACTATTCCATCCAACCACACATCCAACTCATTCACTATTCACCCTTACCCATCCACTCTTCCATCCACCCTCACTCTTCCACTCTTCACCCTTATCCATCCAATTCCATTCGCCCTCATTGATTTAACCTTCCATACCTTCACCCTCAGTCCATCCACCCAAGACTGGAAGAGTGAGGGTGGCTGGATGTGTGTGTGGATGGAATAGTAGTGAATGAGGGTAGATGATTAGATGGTGGAGTGAATGGATGGTGAGTGAGGGTGGGTGGAAGAGTAGTGAGGGTGGCTGGATGAGTGAGGGTGGATGAAATAGTAGTGTGGGTGGTTGACTGAGGGTGGATGGAAGTGTGATGAGGTGGATGGAGGAGTAATAGGGCATGAGTGGGAATTAATTAGTCGTATTTTTCATATTTTATCTAAAAAATAATGCGGAAGACAATTATAAATGATTGCTTCTCTGGTTAGCTTTTAAAAATGTACATCATTTCAACCATCTACATTATTAAAGATACGTGACAAAGTTTTATACAATACCAACCAACCGAGATAACCCCGCTCACGGCTGAAGTGTTGACTTATTTCCATTGTTTCATTGGTTTAGATAATGGCAACCAACAAATTGATATGTCCATATCTAAAACTATTGCAAGGCGTATTGCTCTTCCTCCTTGTTACTATTTTACCTTAACAATCAACTTAATGTGATGTGTCTAAATGAAGATAATAGATGATTTAAATACTTACACACTTAATACAAATGTGTTAACCCCACCCACGCCTACAGTAGGCTATTATTAGTAGGTGATTTATGTGACACTTCCAAACGATAACATAATTGGACCTGCTGTGGACATCGGACCATCGTAACCTTGCACACTGCACGTCTGCGACTTATTGTTTAGGGAATCAAAAACCTAAGTTGAAATGAATAATTAGTTGAATTTGCCATTTTGCATCACACTAAAATTAATGGGAATGGGAACGGAAGTGCCAAAAAGATTTGATTAATCTAAAAAACAATAAGACAATAAAAACCCCCTTGTGACCCTGTTGATACTTTCTGAAGTGGCCCTGCCTGGTTAAAATTTTGGAACCAATGTCATTATAAAGTCAATTATAAACTCTGACCACAGTATAGTCAGCCTCTCAGGGGTGCAGTTGAGAGAGCTTTTGATGATGGAGACTTGAGTTCAAGTCCTGCCACGAACACTCTCCTTGGAAACCTAATGATATTTTGGAAACCTCAAGTCAAATTTGGAAACGATGTGTAATGTAAATTATAAACTCCAACCAGATCATGGCCAGTGTCTCAGTGGCCATTTAAAAGAGCTGTTGGTCATCAGTTCTGGAGACATGGGTTTGAGCCCCGCCAAGAATACTGTTCTTGGAAACCTAATGACATTTTGGAAACAATGTCATGTGATTTGTAATGTCAATTAAAACATGATCATTGCCAACGTCTCTGTGGCACAGTTGGTAGAGCTGTTGGTGTTCAGTTCTGTACACCCGGTATGTATGTATGAATAGGTGAGTGTACATGCATGGAGGGGTGAATGTCGGAAGATGAGTGTGAATGTGGGTGGATGGGATGAGTGAGGGTGGATGTGTTAGTATTGATGATGGATGGATGGATGTAGTGAGTTAGTGAGGGTGGATGGATGGTTTAGTAAGGGTGGTTGAATGGAGGAGTCAAGGGTGGTCCTGCAGAGGAGACTCGCTGTTGATGACCTCTCTTCTCTGTCTGGCTCCCTACCTTTCTTCCTCTGTCCCTTGCATGTACACACACATGTATATATATATATATATACATATATTACATATATATATATATATATATATATATATACACATACAGTAGGCTCTCTGATTTGACAGTTGTCTTATCTCTCTCACACACACACTCACTCAGTCACTTGCTATTTCGCTCCCAAGGTGTGCATAGGTGAATACTGGTGCATTATGTGCAGGAATACATAAAGTCCAGACGACTCAAAGCTTTGGTGCATAGAGATGCTGAACTATGAATAGTAATATATAGTGAGGTAACATAACAAGATCATACGTTCTCATGTTAAGGGCAAAATCACGCTTAAGCATTAAAGAAAAGAAGAGGTGTAAGATCTTTATTGTCATGAGGGGGCAGTAATGATGAACACAGCAGATAGAGTTTAGGATTTAGGTTGATAAGCTCATGCAGACCTTAAGGTTTTTATGAAGGCACTACATTCTGCTATTGATTAAATACATTTTATTAGAGTTGTGTGGCGTAATGTGCACTAAATCCTGGAGTGCTATTATACAGAGTAATGTGTCCGCCATGATAGAAAATCAATGTTCAAAGGCGGAAATGCACCAACCGCTGCACCGACACCTCTTTTATCGAATGAAATGCTCCCAAACCATTGTCTTCATTAAATTAATTTAATGCCTTTTTACAACATCCGGGGTTCCCCCGAATTGAAGCACTTTGATTTAGAGCCTTGTGTGGGACTGTTGGATTTTTTTCAATCCGGCTGCGATTCCTGCCCTTTCCCACCTGTTCCGGCCACCAATCTGCCGACTTCTCGTCTGAAACACTTTTTTCTATACTAAAATCATGTATCTGTGTTGATCCCACACACTAATACATGAATACATTGAGACAGGATAGTGTAGTAGTAACCAGCTAGGATGTTCGACCCACAGCCCAAAGGTACTGGGTTTGATCCCCAATGTCTGCAGTACCTGTAGGCAGCATCCTTGAGCAAGATGCCCTCACCCTTACCAGCTCCTAAATGGCATGTATCTAAAATTCACTGTACGTTGTTTTGTTAAATGACTAAATAGTATGTTTAAATTAAATTATACATAATGAATAAGTAGTAAATTACACAAAAAATAATAGTAAACTGTAAGAACCACATTCTTGTATATTCTATTCCCCCATGATATTTAATAGTTTAAAAGCATAGCAATGTAACCCACACTATTCAATCCCAGTGACATAATCTTTTACATTAAAGCTTAAAAGAGAACTGAATCTTGCACTTGGTTCGCTTATATGCCTAGTTCGCATCAAGTTAAGGCCCACTGGAAGTCACTGTACAGTTAAGTTCACATTATAACTCAATATCAATATTGCATACCATACTAATCATTGCGTTTTTTAATTATACATAGATAGCCGACCACACTTTCCAATGACCCAGAGCAAGATGTGGTTACATTTCTATGTGGGTTCAGCTGGATCTGGTAGCAGCAGCAACACAGTGCTCTCCTCCTATTTGTTGTGATTGACTAAAATGGGTGCGTTGCCTGGTTTCCAGAATAAATTCATTTGCACTGAAAGGAACAGCTGTCTCTGTTAGGGGAAATAAATTCTCCGCCCAGCCTTAGAATCAATCATCTTCAAAGGCGTCGAGGGATGAATGAGTTGTACTCTCACCGGCTGATACGGCCCATAAACAGCACTGTACATTTCCTGTGAAATGTGTAGGTGTGTGTGTGTGTGTGTGTGTTCATTTCATAATTCAGTAAGGTTTATTAATGCTTAAAGCCAGTAAAGTGGAAACTAATGGCTTTTTTGCCTTTTAGTGGGCTTGGTAATAACACAACCACTCTTTGAGCAATGCCAGTCAGTGTTCTCGCTGTTGTATTTTTTTTGTATGTATATTCTTGAATATATTTTTTCTTATTCTCTGTCTCTGTGACTCTCTCTCTCTCTCTCTCTCTGACTCTCTCTCTCTCTCTCTCTGTGACTCTCTCTCTCTCTCTCTCTCTCTCTCTATATATATATATATATATACTATTTCAAATTCTATCCAAACCCATCCAAAACATCCGGTCTTACCCATGTATTTCCCATACAGATTTGATAACACTCATTTCTGATTACCCATTCTGGTTGGTCTACTAGGTGGACTAAATTCCCTCTTCCTGTGTGTCTGTCCAGCAGAAGTTAGTCGTGTCTATGACCTCTGGCCATCTTTTTATAGTCCCTATCAGGTTCACAGGCCTGCAGAGGCAATATTGACCCGAGTCTGAGACCAGATAATATCTCCACCACTCTTCAATCTCAGAGAGGGGGAGGTGTGGATCAGAGAGAGGGAGAGGGAGTGATGGAGAGAGATGGAGAAACCAGATGTGGAAGTATTTGTATAATTGATAACATATACTGATAACTGACAACCACATTTAAATTCTAAGGAAGCACTGACCAAGTCAAATGAATATTGAAAAATATTTTAGCAGAATATTTTACTTTACGGTTGCTTCTATGTTTGCGCCTCTTCCTCACTGGTTTTTGTTGATGTGTTTACAAAACACTAGAAACCCAGGCTGTTATTCTCAACAGGCAAAATGTAGACAGTGTGGAACTATTTGCAGCCCTGCAGCTGTCCAAATGAGGGGACTCCAGTCGCTTGCTGGCTAATTCCATGTCAGCTGAGTTTAACTGTTGTTTTTGAAGACCTGGCAATTCTTAATGGGGCCAAAACCAATGCCTTAAAGCCTTCGATTAGAGTTCATTCCTTCCTTACTTAATGCGTTTGCTATTGTGACGACCCTCTCTAGCTGTGTCCCCAACCAAAGGCAGCTGCCTGCTGCTTTGCTGTCTAGCGAGGCAGTGTCCTTTGGAGGTAGTGTTTTTGTATGACATTACCTGTAAAGGAGTCTGGTTTAGACAGACTTCCAAGGCAGCAATGCATCACAACCTCATGATGTCGCCAAAATACTGACAGTTGACGTCCGTCAGTTACTACTGTTATGGGGATGTTAATGATTAATCATTAATCGATTTGCAATTCAGAAAAAACTACTGGTGCAACAAAGGAAGAAGTGGGCAGTGGGAAATGGTGAGGGCAAAACGTAGTCCAGCGTGCTGTAAAAGAGGAAAATACTAAATGTAAATATTGCGATACCGTCTTAAAATACAGCTCCAGTACAACGTCAATGTTGTACCACCCGAAAAGTCAGCACCCAACGGCTGTCGGGTGCTGTCCTCCCAACATATTATGTTGGTTTAAATTGTTTGTGCTTAATGAATTAATGTTTCACATAACTAATGTGCCGTTTAAATAAAACCTAAACTGCAAAAAACATGTGCATTTTGTATCTTATTAATTATTAATGATTAATCAATTATCCATTGTTAACATGTTAAACTATCGGTTAAGGAAAATGCACAAAATTTACAACCCATGTCGGTCATTGGAAAAGTAAAATCGGGACAAATTTCTTAAAAAAGAATGATACATATAAATATAATGGATATTCAGTGACTAAACTGTCGATTTCAAGATAGAAAAAAAAATCTGAGGTTAAAAAAGTAAATATAACTGTATTTGTATGAGCTCAAGGTTGTTGCTCGCCATTGTTTTTCTTGTTGTCGGAGCAGTGGAGCGGGCGCACGGGATTGTGGGATATCTAGACCAACGAAGGATGCGTCTATGCTGCCTTCAAAACCTGCCTAGTCGGAGGCACCTCAGCAGTAGGGATGGGGATCGTTAATATTTATTGATATCGATACCTTTATCGATACTCCTTATCGATCCAAGTCTTTATCGATACCACTATCGATACTTTTCTATTATTTGGTGGAAAGACGACACGACAATATGTTTTTAACAGAACTGGTATTGCTTTTATTGCTTAACAAGCGAGCATAACAAAAACGTTTCTAGCCTTCAATAAACATGGCTAATG
>JAOPHQ010003699.1:382500-420000 GCA_030340625.1 Merluccius polli | reverse complement strand
AAGGCTGCTCCAGATTAAACTAAATAAACAAGGCAAACTAAACTAAAACATCTGGAATTAGGATGTTTTGTTGTGGTTAGTTAATGCACTTTAGTCTTAATCCTTAGGAATTACAGAGAGAGAGCGAGAGAGGCACCAGCCCACACAAAGCTTTAAAACGTTTAACCACAGGGATACACGGCAAATATATCCTAAACATTATTTTACCTGTAGTGCCATTGAAGATCAAACGTTTCCTTTTGGCTTCCTGGATTGCTGAGCCGCACATTTACATTTCCCTGTTTATATACAACATTAAAAGCAAACCACCCAACACTGTCCCAGTATAGCTCTACCCAACACTGTCCCAGTAAAGCTCTATTCTAAAATAAACCAAACTAGCAGCTGTACCAGATGAACCAGAATTATATCATTGTGTACTGTTCAACAAGAAATGCATAATATTCAATATGTTCAATATCTCAGCATTTTTGTGAGCCACTTTGTAGGTATGTATATTTCATGTATATGAATACCGTATGTATGTACATTATCGTGCGTATATATCCACATTTTCATATGCACATTTTATTTATTTACATTCACATTTTTTGTACATATGCACATTTTTCAATATTTTATTGCCATACTTTTGTACATAAATACTTTTTGTACATAAATGTATTCTTTCTATTTTTTATTATCTTGAACAGAGCAATTGTCACAGAAACTAAAATACAGTATTTTAACTGAGCACAACATCTTACAACATAAGGAACATATGATTGATTGATGATATGATTTCATACAACAACAAAAAAATGGATACAAAGTTTACAAAGAGTACTATACAAGTTGTGCTTGTATGTATGCTGTGTGTCTCTGTCAGGCCTTAGGCCTTATTAGTTTCTGGAGACCCAGGCTGCTTCTGTGAGTATGAGGACTCAAGGACCAACCTGGGCTCTGCCGGCCTAGCTGGGGAAACCCTCTTCATTAGATAAGTCAGTGAGGGGGTGTTGTCAGGAGTCCTTCTGTCTGAGAAGATGATCCACAGGGAGAGGCAGGAGAATGATGTGCTATATAATGCTGCTGCTCACTCATGGAAGAAAGATTTTGACATAAAACGCTGACTGAGTTTGTCTGTCTGGCGATGCGGTCTGTGCCAAAGAGAGCCAAAGAGAGACTTGTGTTGTAGGTTCAATGTAAAAAATAAACCAAGTGGAGTAAATAAATGACTTGTTTCTGATGGCCAAATTGAATGTGCTGCTCCCAAGGTCTGTTCCCTGTATACTGTCTGTGGTAATGGTAAATGTAATTTTAAAGTGCCGTTGCTATTGCATGAGCTCAAATACAAGTTGACATTTTGCCTGCTGCCAGACAATATGGCCTGGGTGGTTTGCACAAAAGGCCATTCACAACTAAAACTCACCTTTACGAAGTCCTGAAAGCTCCTGAACCTTTATCTATTTACCTTTGTGTGTGTGTGTGTGTGTGTGTGTGTGTGTGTGTGTGTGTGTGTGGACGTACCAAATGTGTGTCAAATATAGTGCATGTATTTGCGTGTGTGTGCGTGTGTGTGTGTGTGTGTAATATGTGTTAGTGTAGCGTGTGTGTGTGAGTGATTGTGCGTGCCATGTATGTGAGTATATGTGCAATGTTTGTGTGTGTGTGTGTGTGTGTGTGTGTGTGTGTGTGTGTGTGTGTGTGAAGAATGCGTGTGAATGCATGTGAGCATGCCAACAGTAAGCGGCATGTCTAGCCAACTCTTATCCCACCAGTCTGTGTGAAGCAGACAATGCATAGCCGGTAGGTGAACTCAGGCATGGTCTGGAGTAGTAATCAACAGCATGATGCTTCCTTAGGTGCACACTGCACAGATGATTAGACTGGCGCTTTGGAAGAAAAAAAACACACCAGACAATAAAAGGCAGTTTTCGTTTGAATAGACTTTAACAAGCATATGTTCAGGTGACAGATATAGTTTAAGAGATAATTAAATCCACCACGTAAAGCACCTCTTGTCTCTTGCTGCACTTATCTGTTTTTTTTTTTTTTAAGAACCATACCATCACTATGGTAACGGTGACGAGTGGCCGTACTACTCATATGAACCATTATGTACCGTGCACACATTTCACACATCTGTCGGTCTGTTGAAAGGTACTTCTTGGCGTCGGGGCTGAATGCATGAATCGCTCAGGACAGAATGGTTTAGAGGAGCTCGCCCCAGCTCCTCCAAACCATTCTGTCCTGAGCGACGCTTTGTTAAACTGCAGCGTACAGCAGGAGCATGCATTGTGTTTCATGACAAGGCACTGCTCTGGCTCTAAACCATCTGAGCCATGCAAGCAACAATGTGCCCCTGAGTGATGTCTTTTGCACTTTTTATACGGTTTGTCAGACAGTGGGGAAAGTTTTTACCCCCCCACACACACACACACACACACTCCTTACCCCGCTGCTCTCTACACCTTCACCTTGTGCCGATCCCTCCCCATGCACAATTTCCAGCCTATATCATTGAAATCAATTGAATTGATTCTCCCGGGGGTTAATGGATTTTCTGCCAAGGTGAGGAGGATGCACTTTAATCATGGAGGATCTTAAATATTTTATCAGGCAGAGCCAAGGATTGTGAGCTGGCGCTGGTAAGGCACGGGAAGGGATGATGGGAGAGAGAGACGGAGAAAGAGAGAGACAGAGACAGAGAGACAGATAGAGAGAGAGAGAGAGAGAGAGAGCACTCTGGCACTCTGGCTCAGCATTGGGCCTGATTGCTGCACGCTTCAGAGCTGGGCAGTGAAATGGCGCATCCAGATCCTGCATTGTTTTAGGGAGAGAAGCAATGCGCTTTTCCAATGTGAACGCCATGTAGGGCCAAACTCTTATTTAATTGATACATTTGCTCCAATTTTTTTCATGGGAAATTGTAATTCAATCATATCTATAAGTTCAATCATTTAATTAATGTAATCATCTATATTGTAGACAATTAAGTTGCTGCTATTTCTATGTGGAGTACAGCAAATGTCTGTACATAACAGAATGGCTCTCTCTTTTCACCTAAAATACAAGATGCAATGTTATAAAACTGTGAGACTGTACATAAGATACGCATTGAGATGTACACACACTGAACACGTTCAAGGCTTTCACAAGACTAATGGGTGGCTTTATGTGGGGAGAATAACTTACCAGTTAGACCTTGTTTAATCTGTAACTTTCGTCTGTGTGGTAAATGTACCACACAATGGCTTGAATTGAATCCCTCAGTGATACAGCTCTTTCTAAAGAGTTGTCCAAGTTGTCCAAGGAGTAGGAGACTAAAAAAGCTACAGAGAATCACAGACTGTGATAAAAGTGTCCCGGGGGAATCCAATGAAAGCCAGGCATCAGATGAAGTCTTACAAGACTTTCGAGATTAGATTTTACAACTCAAGATTAGTTAAAATTAGTGTTGCACCGATACCGATACTAGTATCGGGAGGGGCCCCGATACCGCGCTAAAATGCTGGTATCGGTATCGGCGAGTACGAACAAATAATGCGCCGATGCCATTTACATATACTAATATGAAACTTGGAACGCAGCGCTTTGCGTCTTTCTCTCCCTTCACTCACTGCTGCGTGTGATCACACGTGTTCAGTGCATGCCGTGCCAAGCAGCTATCCTATTGGCCCACTCCGGCCGCCCGGCCGCGCATGTTGACCGACCGACAAGCGACGACGACAAAGTACCAAAAAAAAGAAAGAAAAAAAAGCACCGGAGACGCGGCGGGCGCGCGGTTCAGCCGCGCGGCGCACAGAAAAGTTGCTCCGCCTGCGGACGCGCCGGTGCGGGGAAACTCAGTGAGCGGGTCCGCCTGCCGGTGCGACGCACCCGGTCACCACCCATGCCCCCCCCCCGCTCCCCGGGGTGCCATGCGGTCACAAACAAGGAGAAGAGGGGAAAAAGCAGGAGAGAGAGGGAGACGCGTCTTGCTCACAGGCGGGAGATCGCTCAAATGGACAGACAGTGACCGCATCACAGACGACGAGTTAAGCTGTAATCGGCTTCTCCCCGATCCCCCCCCCCCCCCCCCCCCCCCCCCCCCCCCCCCCCCGCTACATACTAGTAATTATCTCTAGTTATACTATATTATCTAATTATACTAGTAATTAAGCCATGATAGCAATGATTTTACATCGAAGTGAGTATGCAGTTCTTTAGTATTAGAAGAAAAAAAGCTTGTGTGTATATATATATATATATATTTTTTTTTTTTTTTTCCGGCGTGGTATCGGTATGGTATCGGTATCGGCCGATACTGCACAGCCGGGTATCGGTATCGGTATCGGGGGCCAAAAAATGGTATCGGTGCAACACTAGTTAAAATGGTAAAACATTGTTACTGATTAGGGTGAATAAAGTGTAAACCAAGTGGGCAATAAAGTAGTGAACAATTAATAATCATGGCAGTATTAGCAGTGTACATTTTTAGTATTAAGTATGTAATAACATAATTACTCCATTATGGTCAGGATATAATTTCTGCACAATACCCGCGGATTTAATAAAATGTTCACATCGAAATGGCAGTTAGACATTCACTACCTTCAATTACTCCGCATTTTCATAAATCAATGATTTATGAGTTGACATGAGTTATTGCTCTTGGTGATTATAGCATGTGCCATGTTGTATATTCTACATGCCATGTCATGTTCTAGTAGCACCATATCATTGTTACATTACAAACCTGCAGTGCAAATGTTCATTTCATGGTGCAGATGTTGCGTATTTTTTTTAGTTTAGCACATGTAAGCCCTGGAATCACCGCTTTGAAATTCAAAAGGATGGCAGGCCTGACAGATAAAAAGTAATTACATAAAATATTCATCGCTTTATTTGTTGTTGATGGAAACGAACGGCTTGTCAACTTTCTAATTCAAAAGAACCATGCTTGCAATAGGAAGATATGTTCAGTATTCTGAGGGGTTGAGGCAAACATAAAAAATAAAATAAACATTTCAATTAATTATTTGTAGTCTACGTATTTTTCATACTAAGCAGAAACATGTTGCAGCCTCTCTGTTACCAAAGCTTTTGACCTTTTGCATCAATGTCCTGAATCATATGTTGTCCTGAATTCAGAGTGACTTATAGATACCATATCAGACCGCCCTCATATTAAAAACCTTAAACTAAGCAGGCAAACATACAAGCTGTTGGTGATTTTCTGATAGATCGCTCTAAAACTATTGATTCACAACTTGTGATAAATACTATAGCATTTAAAAAAATCATGTTAATTATGTCTCAGACATCGGCCTTTCTCCCTAAATACTTTAGTTATGTAACCTTAAATGAATTAACAATGTGTCCTGTATCCCGCCTTTTACACGTATGTCATTTACTCTCTGCTGACTTTAAGTTTTCAAATGATCTCAATATACTTTAAAACAAGGACCTAGGGCTGCCCCCGACTAAAGATTTTCTTAGTCGACTCTTAGTCGCCATTTGAAGCCGATAGTCGACTAATCGTCGCACTTTTAATGCAATTATTTCAATTAATTTTATGGGGCATCAGAAAGTGTTTTGAGTTCCAGGGTGAGAGTGTTATAACAGAAACACTGTTAACCTTGTGCTACTTTACAGATAATACAATACCGTAATAATCAGCCTTTAAAAAAACATTTTTACTAGCACACGCACAAAGCGGGCCGCCTATTAATGGCATGGACCAAGCGGTTCTGAAGGTTGCCGGAAAATCAACCAGGAAGGAGACATTGAACACTTTTAATAATCGTATTTAACCGTATAACTGCACACAACTTTACTTAAAAGCAAGCAAGTGGGATGTGCGGCTCCTTCGGGGGAGCGGTTCATGTTAATAGCGGAGTCGTCCAGGAGGGTTCACCTTCGCGGGCGTAGTTACTAGGGATGTGAGACTATCGTCTTGTCTTAAAAAATACAAAAGTGTTTTTTAAAGTTAGAAAGGTATTAGATATTCAACAGATATTCACGCTCCAGGATTACAGCAATCAGACACGGGGAACTAAATACGCGATCACCGGTCTTAGTCCCTGTGTGTCTAGCGGTGTCTACCTATAGGTGTATACCTGCCCTAGGTGTAGACCTACCGAGGAGTCGGTCGGGCAGCAGCACTCCTCTCTATAGAGCCATTGTTTGGCCAATATTTCTGCAGCGATGCAAGATGCAGCGATGAGTTAAATCAGGGTTTGTTGCGACCAGGGATGTATTCAGTTGCGATGCGTGTGTTATTTTTATGTTTTACCTTTTGCGTGACTAATGAAAACTTATTCGACTAAGCCTCTGTCGATCAACTAAGCCGGTTGGTCGACTATTAGGGGGCAGTCCTACGAGGACCATAACAAAATAACATCTTTGCCATCCTTGTCATCCTAAGTGAACCAGTTGTACACATACATGTCGCACAGTGGAGTAATGCAGTGTTCCTTATATGTAGCAAACTCCAAGCCTCAAGAACGTGCCCATGGTGGATGTGTATTGCTGTGGCTAGCTGCTGAAGTGCTTTACTTCTGTACATAAACTAATAATAACCTTAAAAAAACTTAAGAGGAACTAAAGATGGAGGAAAACATGAGCTTGATTGGCTAGTTGATTGGCTAGTTGCCGTAGCCTACATAGCTATACTATCGCCTTTAAGGTTATCAGCAGCCATCAAGCTAGTTGTTCTGGCCATCAAGCTAGCCACTAGTGTTTAATATACAATAGGAATGGTTTAAGGCTGGTCTGAATATTTGAGCAGCGTCCTGAGGTGCTGATTGAAATCCCCCCCTTCTCCACATCCTCTCATCCTCCGTCTCCCGCTAGGAAATTGAGGTTAGCATGCTGAGAGGGCCCCTATTTCCCCTTGCATCCATGGACGATTCATACGCTTCATTATGCAGCTCTAAAGCCCTACATTATTCACCCCCCTTCTCTTATTCCTTAAATAAAAAAAGAAACTTCCAATTTCAACCCAAAGACAGTTTGGCCTTAAGGTTAATTACCTTGTCTCACAGCTTCTTTTTTTCCCTCCCAGTGAATTTGTTATATTTGATGCTCAATATACGGCCAGACGTTCTATATTTTTCGGTGGCTTGGTTAACATTGAGCAAGTGAAATAGGTAAATGGGTAAATGAATGATACAATAATTCCAAGGCTGTTGGACAAAAGGAAAGTACAAAGTGTAACAATGAAGTCATCCTTGAACGTCAAAGGTGCAGATAACTTCCATTAAAAAAGTCTCACAGCCTGTATGAATGTACATGCTTCTATATATTTATATACATTACAGTTTTATAAAACCATGCAGAGAAGAAGGGAGAGGAGAGCTCCTTCTGGATGTTTTAGTGGCTTGTTATTACAGCGAAAGCTGGAGTCGCAACTAATTGCCTATCAAATCAAAAGGCACACAACGCTTCTGTCGTCTGGCTGCCACTGAAGGGTTGCCGTTCCCTCCAAACAAACATGGGCAAGCACACAGGGGCTGCGTCCATGCATGCCAACTGTTGTTGCCTCAGAGTATAGGATCACAGACCACAGTCTTTGCAGTTGCCGCATTGTCTCCCCTCTTCTGAGGTCTCAAGCGATATTTGAACATGCTTTTGGATGTGCACCACTGCAATATGGAATGCAGAAGGGATCTCTAATTCATCCATTTTCTTGTTCATGTGCGAGTGTCCCTGTACACATTTACAACACTTCTGCACTGATTGTGCAATTTAGAAGATTACTCTCGATCTCTGCATCACTACTGCTGCTGTTGCCTTGCCGTTACCAGTAATGACAACTCAACCCGTACAGTGTATATCAAACGCCCTGCCATTGAAGCAGGGAGATGGGTGTTGAAATCTCGGTTTAACCCGTGTTTTGCACAGGCATGCCAGTGAATCGAAGGTGAGCGCCAGTCCATTCTTCAATTCCTGCATCGTCTTCCTTTCCGTAATCTTTCCTGAAAACCACTCCTTCCCTATATTCATTCTAACAGAGAGTACACCTCTGTGCTGCCCCCAGCGAGAGTGAATGGTTTCCTTTATGTATCTCTGAGAGTATATATTTTCTATGGAGGTATTTGTATTGATACGTTGAATTGATAAATAATTTGGTGGTATCAGACTGCGAGTGTTTTACTCTGTTCGGTTACAAGAGGCTGTTTCAATAAGACATTGTATTTTCCTCAGTGGTATCAAAGCTATTAGTTATCTGGCTGAACAATACATAAACAATGTTGTTGTATTAGATTGCATTGTTGTCAATGAGTAGCTGCCTTAATTTTCAACTAAGTGTGGTATTGCAGTCTGATATTGCATTTTGATTAATTAATTTGATGAATTCCCTTGAAGTCTCAAGGGAATATTTGATTTAAAGATGCATTTTGTGTTATAATTTACTCACCTATGTTACATCACCAGTGAGATAAAATCAATACATAACACAACCATTCTTTACTCCATTACATAAGCTATAAAGGATGTATCGAAAATATCTGCCAAATTACTGGCAACTAATGAAGCCATTCAACATTGACATTGAAACAAGTTTATTTCATTAGCTAATTTATTTGATCCCCAATATCCATTGCCTACCTGCTGGCATCCTTGAGCAAGGTAGGCGTCTTGCTATTTAGTTATTGAGCAGATACTGTCTTGACTTCAGATAGTAAATAGTAAATAGTAATACGACACCATAAGTGATGATGTTCCTCCTCTGACTTCCTGAGTAAGAGCTGGTTGATTTAGCAGTTACAACTCAAGCCAGGCAGGAATGTCACAGGTCGAACATATTTCGATCTTAAACCTTTTTTTCCCCAGTTTTTTTGAGTTTGCACGAGGACATGATTCATTCATCCAACACCTGTCCTTGGTTACTCTTCAGACTTTTGATGCTTTTGAGAACTTAATTCAGAACAATTTGGCAGCCTTGCAGGCATTGATTTTTTTTTTAAAGCTGTCATTACACAATCAATGGTGTGTGTGCGTGTGTGTGTGTGTGTCTGTGTGTTCACATGCACGTGTGTGAATGTGGGTACATGCATATGCATGCAAACATGCACATATGTGAATGTGTGTGTGTGTGTGTGTACATGCATATGCATGCTCACATGCACATGTGTGAATGTGTGTGTGTGTGTGTGTGTGTGTGTGTACATGCATATGCATGCCCACATGCACGTGTGTGTGTGTGTGTGTGTGTGTGGGTGTGTGAATCTAAAAAACTCTCAGATCCTTCTCCAAGCTGTAGGTAGTAAAAAACGTTTCATCTCAATCGACCCTGTTCGCCCTTCCTTGCTTGAGGCAGTAGAATACAGCACATGTCGATAGAGGAACATTAGAAGACAATGTAATGGTGGCCTGACCAATTCGCAAATGCTTATTAGTCTGGAACCTCTCAGTTCATTCTTCCGATTATCAACGGGCGCAGACCAAAATGCCTCTGGGCGCAATTGGATAGCGGCAGCCATCTTGGTTGTATATGAAAATGGCACTCCTCTGTACATTCATCGTATCAAAATCGGCCCATATTAGATAAATGGTTGTGATTGGCCCGACCCGGGCCAGGCCGGCTGGAATTCTGTCTCAATGGGAGGGGGACCAGACATATCTGCTAGAGGAAATAAAACATGAGCTACACATGAGCATTACACATGAGCATTACATTAGCCTGGTTCCCAGGCTAATGTAATGGAATCACATGGGACCAAATGATGATGAATCCATGGCCAGGTCTCTGAGAAGGCACTAGAAAGAGAACAGGGCCGGGGGGTTGGGGCTGTCAGTTATTCCTCAAGGTGATGATTATACCTAGCCTCGTGAGACCATCCTGATCTCACGAGGTTCACATTCTGTTTCTCTGCAGATCGGTCTGGCCTCGATCCCGTTGAAAGCATTTTCCAAAAATGTTAAAATGCTAGGACCAATCAGTGCCAAGGGAAGGAGGTTTCAGTTCATGCCGAACAAGGTGCACCGCAGTCTGCCAAATTAAAAACCCAAAGGCGAGGCCCAGGGAAAGTGTAGCAATCTACAGAGCAATCAAAACTGTTTGGTATCTGAAATAGACGGAGATAATAGATAAAAACAATGTTAAAAGATTAACATAAATCTGCACGGAAGGCTTTTCTCAGATTACAATATGTTTTTGTTTTACTTCCAATCGGATTTGGCAAGAGAGAAGAGAGCAGGAGCGTCACTCTAATTGGCTGGAGTCTTTTCAACAACGTAAGGCCACGGCCATATTTGAAAATGAAAGACAATTGCATCTATAGTCCATATTAAACAAGTGATAACACACACATCATGATGCACTTATTGTTGTAATGTTAGTAAATAATGGAACTACAGTTGCCTAGTCCTTTTGGTTTGAAGTATTGTAATATTGTTCTTATCATTTTGACTAATGATTTATTTTGATGCTTATACCAATGGCTAATTAGTATAAAGTTCAACATAAAGATTGATTTGTTACTAAAGTGGAATATTATATGTGAAACCATTGCCATGTTCTCTTCACCTCTAGTTTGTGTGAAGTGTTAATTGAATCTGCAATACATCTTTTTTTTATGCCCCTGTTTAACAATGTAGCAAGGCAGTCGATATGTTTCTGTCATGGCTGTGTTTTTCATTTGAGCTTTAACTGCAGTTGCATTATACTGTGTAACAATGTGTTATAATAGAGAAAGCCATTTTTATGTCAGAAGAAAGGGTCCCTTAGGCTTCTGATCTTGTGTTATGGGTGATTAAAAAAAAAAATATATATATATATATATATATATATATATATATATATATATATATTTAAAAAATCACGATTAAAAAAAAATCATATATATATATATATATATATATATATATATATATATATATATATATATATATAGTTTAAAGTGGAGAAATATGAAAAATGAATGTGACTCAATTTGTATGACTTTGTCGCCTTAATCTTTGAGGACTCGCCCAGTTTGAATTCAAATCAACGTCAGGTTGATTTTCTTTTCCTTGTTAAAGTTATTCAAAAGAACTTGAAATGCACTTCCCCAATACAAAATAAAGAAAAATGAACAAAACAGTGTTATATGCTGGATCCTCCTCTATGTCTCAATGCTACTACTTAACTTCATCCATTTTTGATGGCCATGTCCAACGTCTGTGTGTGTGTGTTGTTGTTTG
Organism: Merluccius polli; assembly: GCA_030340625.1. Taxonomy (NCBI): domain Eukaryota; kingdom Metazoa; phylum Chordata; class Actinopteri; order Gadiformes; family Merlucciidae; genus Merluccius; species Merluccius polli. The sequence goes on along the minus strand of JAOPHQ010003699.1, from coordinate 408,849 downwards.
TTGACATTACCAATGAGGATTACAAAAGATGACAATGTTCGATGTTCCCTGGTTCCCCAAGCCTCTGTCCCACCATGCAGATATCTATTTTCTAATAGTCAGCGACTTACAGGGAGTTCAGACACAGGTCATTAAGGCGCAGATAGGGGAAGCTAGGAATCTCTCATCATTGAAGACCGATCCCAGAATCTTTAGGCTGGGGGGGAATCGATCACCCGAGCCACTAGACTATCCGGCATACGGAAAAGGAAAGAAGGTTATCCTGTAGTCCACTCGGCCAGCCTTGACCCACACTTTACCTCACTTTAACTTGGCATCGATAGTCAAATGTGGGAAACTTTTGACAGTTTCATCCCTGAACATCTATGTCTCCATGAGTGGTTTCAAAGCCATTTTAAGAGCACAGGATGTATTATAAATAACACACGTTATTCTATTTTGTACTTTTTTGGACAACAGTGGGGGGGCCTTGCTGGGATAAGTACAAGCCCTTGACTTATCATCAAGCGATCAGCTTTCTGATATCCCCAGTTAATATGGGAAAGGGGTGTATAGCACTAACCCAATCCAATAGGTTGTTTTAATAATTCCAATGGGGTCAACCTGCTTATAAGTACGCTTAATGTGGCAATGCGATCACCCTGGCTTTGAGGCTGAATAGGTAAAAAGGGCACGTTTAAGCCCCCCCCCATCCCCTTCTCTTTCATGGGCTCTTTCAATCCACCATCCCCAGCGCATTGTCTTATTGATTTTCCCCAGCCTCCTCTATCCGTCAGACTCTAATAAGACAACACATGTCGCCTTAAAAAGGAGCCTATTAGAATGCTAATGGATCACTACACCACCCCTGTTTGGCACTTTATGTTGTGATGTGTGAGTGTGCGTGTGTGTGTGTGTGTGAGTGTGTGTGTGTGCGCACGCATGCATGAGTTTGTGTGAATGAGTCTGTGTGTGTGTGTATGAGTTTGTTTATTTGCTTATGTTGTGTGTGTGTGTGCATGAGTTTGTGCTTTTTCCCCATGCCTGTTGTTTGGGTGCGTGCCGTGCACACCTATTTGCGTGTGGCTATTTTCTTTCGCATTGTGCTTATGCACATGCATCCCCTATGTAATTAAATTTCAACAAGGCTTTTTTCCCCCGGTGCTGCAGGGAAGGTGTGAGAGAGTGAAGGTGTAGATAGAGAGATAAGCATGGGGGGGAACTTGTCGCTGAGCTGCTGAGGAAATCTCTGAGTGTAGAGTGGATTCATCTGTGGTCTTATTGCTCCTGCAGGGACCAATTTATCTCCATTTGTTTCCTTGGCACTTTCCCCAATCCGGAGCAACCCACTGACAACAGCACACACACGCCCCCCAACCGTCTGACTGGTACCTAATGCCAGCAGTAAGGACCACTGATGATGTCTTCCATTCAATCAAGTGGTTACAGGATTAACTTGGATGTTTTTCTTTTGTAACATGGTGGTCAAATAGTCTGTGGCTATATAGTTAGTAGCCATATCGACCTAACTTACAGTATTGAGTTTTGATCAGATACAGGTTGCAGACCATGGCCGTTGGGCTTCGAACCCAGAACCTTTGGGCTGGGAGTCAAACAACCTAGACAGAAGTCTGTCCTGTCCCTCGTCTACATGTCATGACAATCAACCCCTCTGGGGTTATATGCAGTTGAGATATAATAAGAGTTGTCTACTTGAGAATTCATCCTGGAACGAGTACACAGTAATCTGCTGTGTGATATACCATCTAGATTCCTTATGAAATGGAAGTGCAAGCAGTCCCTGACGATTAACTGAACCTAATCTCTGAAAAGTACAACTGTTAGGAGCATTAACACGCATGCTTGTTAGGGCTGGGACGATATGCTTGTCTCCCGATTCCATACTATTACAATACTTGGGTGCTGATTCGATATGTATTGGGATTGTTAAGTATTGCGATGCGATATTACGATAGACTAGATTAACACTAGACTATGGGAAAAAGTTTAATCATACACTTCATATCATGAGGCATATTTCCCAAAACAATTCACATCACATGTCAGTCAGTCTTCCTGACTTTTATTTCAGTAGCATCATTGCTGTACTGGGAGGGTTTAAGGGAAGGTTACATGCTACTGTTGATAGAGTGTACTTCTTGTATGCATCTAATGTGAAAAAACATTAAACATACTGGTAAAAAAAAACAAAAAACTATTCAGGCATTAAAAAAATCAAGAGAAAGACTCTGAATTGATTTAATTTTCCCACCCTTAATGCTTGTGTGTGCGTGTGATCTATTCCCACCACAGATACCCACATTTCCATTCAGCAGGTTATAAAAGAACATTGATTTTAGATATTGTCTTGAAGTAGCCCAATGGCCTCGGTGGAAGGAAACATTTACACGGTATGAGGAGGGAGGAAGACATGGTTAAGTTGCCCGGCTACACAGTCTGGTGGTCCAGTCTCGAGAAATAAAAGAAGAAAACATCAGATCAGAGGGCTTACTCTTAGGAGAAGCCAATTAAATTTCAACATGTATGGTTGTCAACAAAATCATGTTTCATTGCACTTGGCATTTTTGGACATGCCTGTTTATTTCCACAAACTCAATTGCAGTGTTCTCTTGAGTTTAAGCATTTTGAGCAGGAAACACACACAGGGGATTGTCTATTTTCCTTTAAGGGGGTCTACCAGCCAACCAGGTGTCTAGATTAAGTTGCCTTTGCTTCAAGCGGTTGTACCGGCTGCTGCTCAGACAAACAGTTTGTCTGGTTGTCTGGGAAGCTGAAAGTACATTGAAACGTGTAATACAAAAGAGTGATGAGTGAAATTGAACCAGGTAATAAATTAATAAATAAGGGGTATTACTTTCTAACTATAAAGGCAGGACACTCTGTGTGTCTGCCTCCCCTCCCGTCTGTGTGCCGTCTGCGTGCCTCCCATTCTGTCGATTATCTCGACGGCTGTTTGTCGAATCCACATCGCACTTGGCGGATGTATCGCTCGGTACCCAGGGAGGTGCAGTGTGGAATTTGGTGCAATTTGGACACACCACACATTCAATATATTTATAATAAACTTTGAATAGAAAACTAGTGCACACCGGCAGTTGACGTCACACCGTGTTGGACTGTGGGTAATGTAATCTTGTTGTCTTACGTACGCACATTGCAGAATATCACAGTTAAATGTTACAAGAAAAAATGCACCTGGGCTGTCTTCTCAGCCCGTTCCTCAGTGGCCGTCTCTCTCCATTCATTCATATATTTTCCTCTGTCTCAGTAGCTCTTCCATCTGTTTTCCCACCGTTTTATCTTGAAATAGAAATCACCTGGACTGTCCATATGGTGCTCAGCTGTCGGCTTCTCGTTAATTGTTTCTTGCTACTGAAGAATGAAACAGCTTGGGGAAAGGGTGGGTTTGTAGGCATAGCCGCGGGAATTTGTTTTCAACTGGGGGTGCTGATAAAAAGTGTCGTGCTAGAACTGAAAAACGTCCCTGTGGGGCAGTCAGATAGGCCCTTAAGGTCAGCACGCACAATAGGGCCGAATGATTTGGGAAAATAATCGAATTGCGATTTTTTTTACCAATATTGCGATTGCGATTTAGTATGCGATTTATTATTCACTGTATTCACTGTGACTGTATTATTCACTAAACACAAGCAAATCATTCTATAGTATGACCAACACAACACTGGATACAGTCAACATATAAACTGCTCTTTCCCGTAGGCCAGGCCGTACGTACGTGTTATGATTAGATTAGATGAATTGATGCATGAATTGATATGGATAACATATATTTTATTTAACTATTGAATTGTAAAAAGAAAAACCTTAAGTCACAGTAGAATATTGACCGATGGATTTCACTTCAAGCCTCGTAAACAATATAAAGAAGAACAAATCTGTGACTCTTCAGCCCTAACGCACAGTGCACGCCAATGTTTTTCGGTAGTAATTGGTTAAATGATCAATTGAATTCATTGCGAATTGCTGTGGAATGGACAATGCTGGCGGCCGTTCTGAAAATCTCCAGAACTCACAGATGACTATTCTGCTCCTATTAGGCCAAAACTAAACGGCAAACGCAAGCCAAGAATAGAACAAAGTAAGAATCCAAGGCAAATAGGCTGGTTCCCAAGTTATTCAACTCATTCTCTTCTCTTGTGTCACTGCAACCTTTTTTCGCTTCGTATGGGCTGTAGCCAGCTAGAAGCATAATGCCATAAACCAGGCTTTCATTCAACTTGACCGGTGTTATCATAGTCTAGTAAACATTGAGTTGGCATCATCTCAACATTCATGTCTAATTTAATATTGGCAAATAAATTATATGTTATTTCGATCTAATATATATAATGTAAATAAATTACAAAATAATTACATTTTATATTTTTTTACACAAAAAAAAGTCCTCCTCAATCCCCAGGGGGTGCTGCAGCCCCCTCATCATCCCTACTTCCCACGGGTATGTTTGTAGGAGGTGGTGATGGTGACGTTTGGGTGATGGTGAAGGTTGTGATGGTGGTGGATGGAGGTGGTGGTGGTGGTGCTGGTGGAGGTGGTGCTGGTGCTGGTCCTGCTGGTGGTTGGGTTCGGGTGATGGTGAAGGTTGTAGGAAAGTTGTGATGGTGGTGGTGGCTGGGGGGGGGGGGGGGGGGGGTGGAAGAGTGCAGAAATCAAGAGGAGAGCCCCCGCTGCCTTGTCTGAATGCAGCAGTAGCTGCGCAATGAACAGAGAGAGAGAGAGAGAGAGAGAGAGAGAGAAAGAGAGAGAGAGAGAGGGAGGGAGGGAGAGAGTTCTGCCTTTATGGGCTGCATCATCGTGTTGCCTGGGCTCTAGGTGAGCTTCTGACAGCCTGAGATTGATGGATAGAGTGGTGTATCGTCCAAAACATCAATTCTGTCCAGCTCACTCTCTTTCTTCATTTTTGTGTCTTACTCCCTTTTCCTCAATCCCATCACTACCCCCTCCTCCCACCACCACACTGCCTCTCTCCCTCCCCCCTCTCTCCATCCCTGCCCCCCCTCTCTGTCTGCCTTCCTCTCTCTCTCTCTCTCTCTCTCTCTCTCTCTCTCTCTTTCTCTCTCTCTCTCTCTCGCCACCACTTCTCAGGTCTCTCGGCGATCCCTCTCCTCCACATTAGTTTTCCAGCAGGCATCTTTTCCCTTCATTGCTGACTGCAAGCAGGCTGTGAGGCAGTGGGACCAGCAGGGGAGAGAGAGTGAGAAAGCGAGAGAGAGAGAGAGAGAGAGAGAGAGAGAGAGAGAGAGAGAGAGAGAGAGACACACACACACACACAGAGGGAGAGAGAGGAGGAGGAGGAGGAGGAGGAGGAGGAGCGCACCGCTGTCTCCCAGAGACGGTATCTCCTCGCCTGGAGCACAGGCAGCCGGGAGCGTCGGTGTTCTGTGGCGTTCGGTGGAGCAGGTGGGGGGTGAAAATAAGTGGAGAACCAGGAGGAAGACAGAAATAGAGAGAGACAGAGAGAGACAGAGAGAGAGGGGAACAGGGGGACAAGAGACAAGCTGGACAGATGGAGGACATGAGCCAGCATCCTGGACACTGCAGGGTGGACATGAAGGAGTCGATGGAGCTGGGGGCCAACACTGATGGACTGGCTGCTGGTAAGCTGTCCTTCTCTGACTGAAGACGGTCTGTCTGTTGAAGGACTGTTTGTCTGAACTCTTTCTGTCTCTCTAAAGTCGGTCTACCTCTAACGTCTGTCTGTGTCTAAACTCTGTGTGTCTGAAGGCTGTCTGTCTGTCTGTCTTCACCTGGCTTTCTCTCGCTCGTTGAATTATAACCTCCTGCTTTAAGAATGTTTTTCTCAACTGCTTTGCTATAGAAAAACAGTCAGATGCACTTTCATCTCTCACTACTTTTTTTAAAGATTCTCATTCATTTTTACTCTCCTGCTTTCTGATGTTATTTTAATGACCTTGCCCTAATTTCTGGTTTTCACCCTTTCCATACTGTCAATCAATGGCCGACGTGTGTTGGGTTTTTAATTATTAATTCAATTATCGGTTGTACTGTGGCAGAGCACCTGGCTGTAATATATTTTTCTGAAAAAATGAGTGCGAGATACCGATATTTCTGTCCTCAGTGTGTGTTTTAGCAAAGTATGGTTGTGCACCAAAAATGATTATTGTGGCAAAAAGAGGTTGGTACTTGTGAATTAATTAACTCAATTTATTTTACCCACGGATCATCAAGATAACTCCTCTCTGGTGCCCATGGTGTAGTAATTATTAGTACAAAACATTAATTAAAATTGCCATTATCATTTAGCGCTTCCAGGGATTTTTGTCAAATTGATTTGATATACAAGCCAGCAGTCATGGTTAGTGTAGTTAAAACACTATCGTATGTTCTCACAGTGTTCTCGCAGTGTCGTTTGGTTAAATCATAAATAATATTTTATGATTAAGTTTTAAGGCCAGTCAAAATGGACAATAACCTCCAGATAGTACAAAATAAATAAATCCCAAAATGTGACACTTCTATGTCAATCATTTTAGCAAAACAGTTAATACTTTTGGTTGTTGTAGGTTAGGCAGTGTTTGTGCATGCGTATGTGTTTGCTTTCATGAGTTGAATGTAATCATTAATGAGCGCTGGCAGAACAAACTCCATATCCCAATGCCCATGTGTGGCAGGAGAATGCTAATGACATTAGCTGTGGTGTTGTTGCCACCCAGACTCCTCTGAAAGCGCTGCTTAAACATGCACATGGGCATGTTTCAGCTGTCAGCCAACTCTCTTCAGTATCTGTCAATGCAGCTTCACAAAGAATGGGGCTGAATGACAGTCTAGTCTGGCTAGGGTGCTTGACTCCCAGCTTGAAAGGTACTGGACTGAAGGCATCCTTGAGCAAGATGCCTAACTCCTACCTGCTCATTTATGACATGTATCTAATGTGAGCTATAACTCACTTTTTGGTCACTACTGCAATCGTCTTTTGACCATTTCTGTATTGTATACTTTTACTGATACTGATACTTTATGTCCACATTTGCCTAGTTACCTACTTACCCAGTTTCGCTTGAATTAAGTAGTTCTGTCCTTAGAAGTCCTTTCTTATCTTTCAACACATTCATGTGCACATGCACATTCATGGCCATTCATACCCCACCAATACATGCTTGCGTCATCCAATAGCATGGTGTCTGATGCGTCTGATGCATTCTCAGGAACCACTTCTGTATTTCTCCCACTAAGCATCCTGGGAGACAGCGGTGAGGTTCAGAGCACATAATTGCTACGCCTGGCATAAAAGACAGGTTGACAACCTTATCATTATTATCAGTGGGTGAATTTGTTTATTTGGCAGAACAGTCGGCAGAATCTATTGTGGCCCTTCTTTTGGTGCAGGTGAATCTTCCCACTTAAACTTTGAGTGTTAACAACATGTTACAAAAAGCTTTTGCATTGGGGAAAAAAAGGGGGCAGGAAATTGCAGCGTCTAAGGTGTTCGACTCACAGCCCAACAGCATTAGGTTCGATCCCCAACGTCCAAATCGTTAGCAAGGTGCTAACGATAATCTCCTACATGGCTTAAATAGTATATATTCGTAATAGCAAAAACTTGCTGATGCATCTTTCCCCCCCCCCCCCCCCCCCCCCCCCCCACCTCCACCACCCCCATCCTTAACCCTGGACACCTCCCACCTGCCCGCTCTATGAACCAACGGGAGCCCCATTTCTCTACACACCCTAATGATTCATAACACTTCATTAAACGCCAGCAAACAAAACCATCTGTCCCCTCTCAATCTCCCAGGGCAGCACCGGTGTCACGATAACTCACTCTCCCATTCAGCACCACTTTACCCTAATGGGAGGCCCCATCCCAGCTAGCATCAATCGAGTTAGAGGTGTTTTTAGCACATGCTGGTACGGGTGGGTGGGAGAGGGAGGGAGGGTGGTGGGGGGTTGTTGATTGAATCATCATTGGCGAAGAAACGCAGGTGGCTAGGGTAGGGGGATGGATGGTGGCCTGAAATGGAGTCACAGGGATCCACATACTCCTACTGGACCCATGAGAAGGAATAGCTCAAGTTGTGGTAAACAGAGGAAAAGGGGGGTGGGTGGTTTAGATAGATTTCCTCCCAACTGAAAGAAAAGAAAGAAGAAAAGAAAACCTGAAATCCCATGGACACTGAGCTAGGCCAGAGCAATGAATTATTGATGATATCTGTCCAAAGTTAAAGGTAAATGTTATTCTAAAGATAAACAGCAGGGAGGATTCCCTGGCTTCGGGCTCTTTACATGTAATATTTATTCATGAAAGGATAAGCAGCAATGATTAGGAATGTGCTCTGCACTGACTGTATGTATGGCTATGAGTATGTGTTCGTCAAAGCCCTTGTTTTGGTTACCGTATTGATTTCTTCAGGTCAGTTAAGACTGGATGTAATGGGTATCTCAGCCATGCTAGGTGACATTTTCCTGCCATTATCTTTAGCCTTGTGGGAGTAAGCAGCAATCCCCATCTACAGCCCACCTTTTCTTAGCCTTGCTATTTGCTTTAGAAACACTTATAACATATGGATTTTATATTGTTGTATTTGTGTGTGTGTGTGTGTGTGTGTGTGACTGTGTCTGTGCATGTGTGCTTGCATACCTGTGTGTATGAACACATGCTTGTGAAAGACAGGAGAGGGTTATGCGATCATCTTAGCAGACTAGCCAAGGAAGGCTCCTGAGCATTAATGAACTTTGTCACCTAAGACAAATGCCCTAATCTTCCCCTCTTCCTCATAAATCTCTCTGTCCCTCTCTCTCTCTCTCTCTCTCTCTCTCTCTCTCTCTCTCTCTCTCTCTCTTTCTCCAGCTTCTCATATTCCTATGTGACCACCTACAGCCCCTTCCCCTGCTACCACTGGTGGGGTGATATATTATTGGTGGTGTGCATGGGCCACGCTCTTATTTTCCAGAGCCATATTAAACTGCGCTAAAGCAGGGAACGTACACCTCATTTGCTTTGGGTCCCCTCATGGGGTTATGCCTGGTAGTGCCGCCAGCCAGCCCTCCCAGTCTCCCTGGCTGGCTGGCTCCCTCGCTGGGCTCATATTACCATATTCATGATGCCAGCAGTTATTGATTATAAACAGTGCACCTGTGCCACTTTCTCCCTCCAAGACGCTCATCGCCACGCTGGAGGTGGGTGACCCGCGTGCGTCACCAGCCAGCAGACAGCTTGATGAATATGGAAGGGGTGGTGGTGGTGGTGGTGGTGGTGCAGGTGGTTTGCCCGGACTGCTATAATGGCTAAACGTCAAAATTAGGGTTGAGGCTCATGCTTCATGCCCTGTCCTTACTACACAAAGCTTTTTTTTTTTTAATGTATTTGTTTATCCAATTTTTTCGGCATGCAGGTATACATATATATTTCATGTTGTTGGGTTTGGCGCTGTAGCGATGTAAACAGTGAGCGTTAATGTGTCCGCAGGTGCATCCATTAGCCGGAGTCTAAGACACCCGAGAGAAATGCCCTGATTGTGCTTTTGTCACATGTGGTGCGTTTCCAAGTTTGGTGCATTTAGTTGTAGTACTTTTTTCCTCCAACTTTTTTCCGTCATTGCTCATGCGCTGGGTCATGGTAGCTGGCACAGCTTCCTGCCGTCTCCACAAGTCTGAACAGGAATAATAAAAACAACAAATGACATAGTGTGGGGTTCATGTTCATGCTATTTACACTCCATGCTTCTACTTTGTGTTTTCATAGCAAGAACTTCTGTATGCTATTTGCTTTGTTTGTTAATCTTCTTCTTCTTATTTACCTTATTGTCTTTTATAGCTATATTCATTATTCACCTTATTGTCTTTTATATTTATATTTATTCCTCTTCCGCATCTTTTTGCTGTGATTTTCCTTCCTCTCTTTCTTTCTCAGCTCATCCTTCTTCTTCTCCATCTCTGTCGTCGTCTTCATTCCCACCATCTTCTTCTTTTCACTTGCAGGTAGGCGACGTCATGGAGACTGATGCTCTCTCACTTGGTCCTTCTTTTCTTCTTCTCATTTACCTCCTCCTCCAGCATCATCACCATCACCATCCCCATCACCATCTTCCTCTCCTCCTTCCATCCATCCCATCATTATGCATGTGTTTCATGCTAATGCCCTCGCTGCAGATGATGTTGCTGAAGATGTCACATATGGTGATAGATGGAGGTAAGAGGGCTGTGTCAGTGACAAGTGGCAGTCCCTCATGATGACGCTCACACTACAAACAGGACGCAAACAGCTGCCTCCGCCTGATCCCACCTTGCTGAAGGGCCCTCTGTCGCTCGCACCAAACACGTTATCCAGCCTTGTTAAAGTTTCATCAGGGCTCTGACATGAGACGACATCACCCCCCGAGGAACATGATGATTATGTCAATGAGGATGATGATGAGATGAAAGTGAAAACCAGGGCACCATATACGTGCGGAATTAGCTTGTGTGTGTGTGTGTGTGTGTGTGCGTGTGTGTGTGTGTGTGTGTGTGTGTGTGACTGTGTGTGTGTGACTGTATGTGTATTTCATCATGTCTGTAAACAGGTCCTATCCATCTATGTATCCAGGCCCTGTGCAGTACCTGTTTACACAACAGACCTCAAGAGATTGCATGAAAATTGCACAGCTTCGCTGCTGGTGCGCAGTGCACACATTGAAATGCTGTTGGGATTTTAAGGTGATTAGCTCTCAAGAGGGTATTGAGTGTTTCAAATGATTTGCATCATTTAGTTTGTTTGTTTTTACTTGACATTTTTTCAATTTAGCATTAGAACTGAAATTAGAAAATGTTCGAACTCAAGTACACAAAAGCGAGAGATAGTAAGGAAATTGTACTTGTTTACAGGTGCATACAATTTCACGTTAAAGCACCTCCAGGAAGTAGTACATAATTCTCAGACGATACTAAACAGCACGTTTTATCAACTTTAAATGTTTTTTTAAAGGATAACAAAAAAATAGCATCTCTATTTTCAATTATTATGCAGATTTTTTCCCCATTCATGTACAGCATTTCAGTACGGTCTCATGAGGTCGACGTCAAATAGTGCCACTCGTGCAAAACGCTGCACATCATTATTTGGCGTATTTGCATTTAGTCCGTTTTGGAATGTGAAAATATAACGGCTATATCTCCCAACAATGTATCTGATTCTTCAACTGTCTAAACCTGTGGTGGTCTCAGCACAGTTAAATATTACAATATGTTGTCAACATGTTGAAAACACTTAGTTGGATACAAGCATCTGCTAAACGGCTAAATAGTAAATGGAAAAATTACAGTTGACAATTTAGATCTATTTAGTTAGGAACATAAACATAACGTATTAAACATCAAAGGTACTTGTCAACTAATGATGCCTTGTATTTTGCACAGTCCCTATTTGATGATGATCAATGAGACTATGTTGCATATTTACATAGCCTGTGTTATAATTAGTTTTCTCAAATTGCTCATTAGTGCTTTTATTTTAAAATCTGGTCAGTATCCAAATTGCTAATTTGTGGTTTCAAATTAGCAACAGGTGTCCTGCAAGTACATTTGTGGCCTCTAATGATCAATTTGTTCCCTCAAATCACTAATTTGCGTTCTTGGCTCTGTGTATTCAAAGTATGTCATATGTTATGTCAAATGAATCATTTTATCTTGTATTTCCACAGTATTTGGCTACCTTGGTCAAGCCAGTTGGTAGTTTGCAAAACCAAAGTAAATATTTCCTTTTGTTTTGGCTTTTGTACGCCCCCAATGTCTTTTCCTGAGACGAAAACAATCTCAAGAAGGCAGCTCTTTCTTCTCTGCTATGTGGAATTCATGGAATTCATTGCACAAAAAAAACTTCAATCGAAATCCATGAGTAATGGTTATTCTGCTATTGAATGTATTATCAGACGCACACATCAGACAAAGACATTGTGTACCTCTCGAGAAGCGGCTTCCAACAGCTTCCCTTTCGACCTCGACTGCACTCTCTTGCTGAGCTAACAAAAACACATCCAACCTATGGTACACTTGACCCTCTTCTTGTAAACCATTCTGAAAGGAACTGTTTCCAGCTGCGGGTCCCATTGTGCTTGATAGTATAAGTAGGGCAAAGTCAATATTGTATTGTCCCTGAGTAAAGCAGTAGTCACAAAGTATACAATGCAATGCAATACAATATGATGCAATATTAAATGACTAAACAAAAGGCATTATACCCGTCAAGATAGAACACAAACAAACAAAGGGGACAGCCTAAGCAGACACACACTGAACCTCTGCGGTTTAGAATCAGTAATACTAATAGATTACTGTGTGTAATTAGTAAATTAAAAGAAACTGCATCAATAAAAAGCTCAAACTCAGTAATTCAAGAACCCAATGGCAGATGAGAGTGGCGAAAGAGAGCCACTCCTGGGAAAACCTTCACCATACAGAGTGTGCTGAGAGTCACAATATAACTGCCTGTTCCTTTCAAGTGGCTCTCACTTGGTAGAGGTAGGATACATCATAGAGGCTGATGTTTTTTCACTTGGTAGAAGTAGGAGACATCATAGAGACTGATGTTCCCTCACTTGGTAGAGGTAGGAGACATCATAGAGGCTGATGTTCCCTCACTTGGTAGAGGTAGGAGACATCATAGAGGCTGATGTTCCCTCACATAGAGGTAGGAGACATCATAGAGGCTGATGTTCCCTCACTTGGTAGAGGTAGGAGACATCATAGAGGTTGATGTTCTCTCAATTGGTAGATGTAGGAGACATAGGCTGATGGTCTCTCACTTAGTAGAGGTAGGAGACATCATAGAGGCTGATGTTCTCTTACTTGGTAGAGGTAGGAGACATCATAGAGCCTGATGTTCCCTCACTTGGTAGAGGTAGGAGACATCATAGAGCCTGATGGTCTCTCACTTAGTAGAGGTAGGAGACATCATAGAGGCTGATGTTCTCTTACTTGGTAGAGGTAGGAGACATCATAGAGCCTGATGTTCCCTCACTTGGTAGAGGTAGGAGGCATCATAGTGGCAGACAAGTGGGTCTTTCCTCTAACCTTCATGTTTTAAACATTGTTTCTGTTTTTCAGATGGAAGATGCCAGACTAGCTGATCAATAAGTAAGAGTTAAAAGGGACTCAATAAAAGAGGAATTAAAAAATGTCGTATCCACATTTAGATCTATCTAGTCTCTCCTTAATCACACGGTGTACTCTGCCTGTGAGATTGCTGTGATCTTGCGTACTCCAAAAATATATTCTCATCCATACTTGTATTTTGACTTTTGAATTACTACAATACTTGGATTACTGCAATACACTAATCTCCAGCCTAGCACACTCAACTACCATGGGCAACAACTTAGAATCGGGACCTATGAAGCGCTTTGAGGACTGTGACTGTGAGAGGTCGATCATCACCAAAACCTCCCGCCACAAGAACAGCATCTTCCCTACAGCAGTGGGGCTCACCAGTGAGCCCCCGACCTCCACTGACTTTGATTTTGTATTCAGCTATTTGACTTGACATTCACAGACCCCAACCCTAGCAATGTTTTCTCTTAAGTGACCAAGAGGGAGGGAAATTTGAGAGAATGGAAATATATTTGATGCCAACAATCCGTATTTTCATTAGTAAAAAATGAGGAATGGGAAAGTAAGTCCATGGGATCTGTATCTGGCGTTGGGTCACAATGCAGAGTCATCTCTTTTGAAGCTATCAAGATTTTTTGCATGGTGTATTGTATTTCATCAGAACAGATGTTAGAAGGAGACAGATTGTCCTTTTTAGTTTTTTGTGCCCTAATGGGATAGGCAGTTGGACCTTTAAATAGATCCTGTGTGCAACCTTTTTTTCCATAGAAAGGCAAAAGCAGGGAGACTTCACCTCTAGCATATTCAGCATCACTGCATCCTCATCACCATCGGCGTCGATAGACCCGGGCTACCGGGGCTCAAGAGACAAAAGGAGTTTATAGTGCTATGCTCAGCTGTAGGGACTCACCCTGGTGTGGATGCACACATGGGCAGCAGACAGTGTCCTCAGTCTGAATAGAAAGTAATGGTCATTACGTCAGCAGCGCTCCGGGTTTAGCCGCCACCGCTGTGTCTTCTCCCGACTGAAACTGAAACGGGTTGCGGTCACGCCACAAACATCTTTTACCGCGGGTTATCACGCGTGAGTTAGGCTATTAGGCTATAGTCTACCCAGGAAGGGCTTTCAAAAAAATTATAAAAAAAGAGAAATTCAGTTGTGGAGAGGAGAGGTAAGTCAGTGTAATGAAAAAAGATATGGCCCGCTGTGTACACAACGCACACATTGTCGTTATGATTTCCAACCTCCATAGTCTTATCCCATAAGGCAACATGGACGATCAATCGAGAGCTAGAAATGCCCTAGCTAGCTATAATAACAAGAACATTAAAGTCACATAGCCATAAAAAAAGTCACTGACTATAGGCCTAATCCTGTTTGTGTGTGTGTGTGTGTGTGTGTGTGTGTGTGTGTGTGTGTGTGTGTGTGTGTGTGTGTGTGTGTGTGTGTGTGTGTGTGTGTGTGTGAGATATTAGCTTCTAAACTCATTAGCTGACATAGATCAATCTGGTGCCAGCAGAAGAAAAACATACAAATCTTATCCGCTTTCTGTTCTTGATAATAGTATTACTCATTAAAAATATAGAGAGGAGGAACAGAAGAGAGAGAGGAAGGAGAGAGGAGAAAGAAATAGGAGGACATGAGAGGATGTTAAGACAAAGTCACGGTACAAACACAATTGTGAAGAATCATTACATGTAATCACTGTGACCTTTGGGTGAGTCTGCAAAAATTGAGGATTGTTGTATGGCGGAGATTAAAAGTAATATACTGGCTCATCAACTAGGCTGGAAACTTGTACAATCGTTCAGTGATTGAAGTCCTTCGATCAATCTCAAAATGTGTTAAAATTGGGGTTTTAGGCAACAAAAATGTATTTATTTTTCTCGGGGGGGATCCCCCCGGACCCGGATACTTACCTTTGGGCTCAGCCCAGCAATGGTTTCATGTGGCAAAAACGCCCCTGCTCATCACTATACGGCATCCCTATGAAGGATCGTGGTTGTTTTAAGTGACACGTATACCTAATGCCACGAGCAGACACCATACGCCGGCGCCCATCCAGCATCCATGGCCCATTAGGGAGGCTGATGAGCCTTGGAGAGACTGATTGTGTACAGCCAGCGCCCAGGCTGACAGAGACAGAGATAAGTGACCAACGCCAGGTGTAGGGCCACTCTCTGTGCAGGTGGCTGTGTGCGCCTATGTGTTTTTCATCTGCATGGAACTTATGCATGTGTGTGTGTGTGTGTATATGTATTACACACACACACACACACACCCACACACATGCCTGTGGTGTATGGTAATGAGGGAGGGATGGCGCTAGAATGGAATGCGGCAAACGAGAGACAGTTCTCGGCTAATCGCCACCGCATAAGCGCTGGGGGGGGGAAGCGATGGATACATACCAACTCCTGTTCTGACACGCGGCGCGGTCGGACAAATAGATCTGGAATGCCGGATATTTGCATAATCTAAAGTGAAGCGGCGCCATCAATCAGCGGTGGCGTTTCGGGAGCCCTCCCGACGCACACCTAGTGCTGTTTAAGACGCCATCGCCGCAGACGTTATACGTCCCAATTGAAGCACATCACCTCTCGTCTGCAGACTCGGTGCCATCGCTTGACTTTTTTTGGAACCCGGCTCTTTAAAATATGAAGGGTTACATAAAATGTCAAATGAAATTATCGCTGGGGAATTTGTGATTGTTTTTTAACATTGTTTGTGTTCTTTCCCCTCATCCCTCTCTCTCTCTTTCTCTCTCTCTCTCTCTCTCTCTCTCGCTCACTCTCTCTCTCTCTCCCTCTCTCTCTCTCTCTCTCTCTCTCTCTCTGTCTACACCCACCTCCACCACTCTATCCTCCACCGCTCCCCCTCATCCCTCTCTCTCTCTCTCTCTCTCTCTCCCTCTCTCTGTCTACACGCACCACCCCCACTCTACCCTCCACCCCTCATCCATCTCTATCTGTGTCTGTGAAGGAGTGCTGCTCAGTCCCAAGTTCCCCCGTGTGGAGTTCAACATCGGTAAGTGTCTGTCATGTTGTGTATTTATTATTTTTATTCTTGTCACAAAGATTTTTGACAGACTTTTGATTAAATCCCTGAATGAGGACATCAGCTTAAATATCAAGACACGCAAGAGTTGAAAAGTGCTACACACATCAGTGGGGAAGAAAATTATGGGAGTTTGAGGCCATTTTGGTTCAAACTAGTTTTAGTTCACACTAGTCCAATTTTGCATACAATTGATCACCAATTGTATTATGGACATCATGTATTATCATTTTGGGGGTTACATATGAACACTTCAATTCCTTATGACACCACTAAAGGAGTGAAAGCTGTTTGAGAGCTGGTTTACAGCCTCACAGCCCAGACTCTGGGGCTGGGTGGGGCTGCACACCTGCGGTGCATGAGCAATCATGGCACCCAGGATAAACCAGCTAGCACCACACACACTCGGGGGAGAGAGCCACTGTCATGATGGAGTGCTACATCTGCTCAGCTTGCACCGTCTTGCCTTTTCCAATAAATGGATATATTTTTTCCACAACTACCTGTGTCCTGTGTCGGAGGGCCCCAGCAAAAGCCACTTATGTGGTGTGTGGCAGAGGAACAACTGCTACAACTGTGTTTCTGAACAATATTGCATAATCTGGTGAGCATTTACATTTTGAAATGCTTTAACTACTTCCTTGAATTTGGTTTAGTGTTAATAAACATATGTATGAATGCATGTATATAGGTTATTTTCACATTAGCCAATGCTAAACAGCCATGTTCATTTGGAATGACAGCTGTCACTATTTGTGGCTCAGCATTACTTTATTATGATTCATTTAAATATCACCTATAATTATTTACCTCAGTTAATACAGGTTTACAGTAAAAAATAAATAAATACTTGCCACTTCCTGGCAAGCATTACTTAATGGAATGGAATAATTATATAAATTAGCCATGACTAAATCCAAACAAACTGACTGGCAGTGATTGTGATTGCTCAGTATGAGTTTCACTGAATAAATTACACGTGACAAATGAAACGAGGGCATTAAACAAAAGGCTTCCCCCCCGGCTCACTTCAAAGGTATTGTGTTTACATGCATGATGATTTCCAGTCGGCCCAAACCCCCGAAACCCACCTGCCAGTATCTGGTTTCTCTAATCCATCTGCTGTACGAAGGGAGGATGAGACGGACTGGAAAAGGGGACCGTTGAGGTCCTTACTTGGAAAGATACAGCCCTCCCAGTGGCATTGGGTGGCCGGGAAGGGTGGGGAGTGAGTGAGAGGGTGTCAGTGAGAGTCCTTTAGGGGGGGTGGCTGAATGGCAGACAATTATCTGGTCCACAAAACTCTCATCTGAAGGTAGTTTGTGGTAGTGGGTGCACGCTACCACACACTATCACACAATGGTTGGTTATATAGCAAGTGATTGTTTCAGTGCAGTAACTGATACGATATGTTGATGCCACCTCTTTATATAGTACAGAAGATAAAATACCTAGAGAACGTTAATATTGATGTGTACAGTTGTGTAGCAGCCATGGAAACCCACTTAATTAAATATTATGTTTATTTGGACACACACACACACACACACACACACACACACACACACACAGGAAGCTTTCTGCTCTATACTGTAAATTAAAATATTCATACGTGTTAGAGTAGAGAGAAATCAACTGGGCGCCATGATCACCATAACCATGGTTACGGTCGTCAAGGATATTATGATGCTTCTTAAGCTTGACCACATGAAATAGGCAAACATCTTTATTGTGTATCACTATGAGCAGTATTATTTAATCTAACTTCATTATGTAGCGTTTTCCTGCATCATCTCACTAAAAATTGGAGTATGAACATGTGGTAGACAGGAAGAAATGGGAGAAGAATGCAGCGTAATTAGTCCAAGTAGCAAACAGGTGTTTCAAATGGTGGCATGGGCAAATAATATTGTCAAATTAATTGAGGTGTTGGAATAATTACCCGCAGTGAACACACATCTTCCGGAGACAAGCGTGCATTTCTATCCTGTGGCAACTCCCCGGGTCTCCTTTCGATTAAACTGTTTTTCTGATTAATTGGGAAGTTGTCGAGGCCTATTGCATTAAAACTAATTTCCAGTAAATTCATCTTGAAAGAGCCTAATATATTCCAATCACACAAAATAAATAGCCAAAGTAATTGACGCCACCGAGGATCAGCAAACATTATTACAGCCGCTGCTAAATTGTTCCAAGGGATCATACTTGGTGTAACTTGGTCATTAAGTTCATTGCCTGAAATGGGAAGTCACCTTATTGACAAATTAATTTGTGAATAATCTTAGGCATACAATTCAGCACTAAATGACCACCAAAAACCCTTGAAATATAGTACCAAATACCAAAGCGTCATATTGGCAAATGACTCTTTGGTGTGTCACTTTATCTTATTGCCCATTTCCCGCTCTTTCAGTCCCCAGATATCTACCGCCATAATCTTGAACCTGTCTGCCTCTCTCTCTCTCTCCCTCTCTCTCTCTTTTCAATTATAACTCCAGTCCGTCACACCTCGCTCTAAAAATCAGAATGCGTCTCTAGGGGACTCTATCGGCCCGTCCTTCATGTCACGCTGTCTGTCAGCCACCACCCAACGTGCCGTAATGGCTCTGACCTCAGCGTGGTCACCCACACTCCCGTGCCCCCCTTCCCCCCGGCCTCCCTGAGAGCCAACCCAACATGGTGTGGGGAAGCGCACGGTGGACGAAATGCACGGCCAGTTCTGGTTCAATCACCTCACAGATGGTTGACCGTACGCAGGGTGATAAATCTGGTGCAGCCCTGTCCAAAGATACCTTCCTCAGGGAGGATTCTGTCACTCTGTCACTCCTCTACACACCAGGAGGTGTGTGTCTGCAGGATGCAGCTTGTGGTTCTTTTCAGGAAAAACAACATATATATATATATATATATATGTATGTGTATGTAAAAAACACTATAGAGATGGAGATAAGAGATTAGAGAAAGAGTTAAAAAAATAAATGATGAAATAGATTGAAAGCATAACAAAACAACAAAGATAAGGCACTGGGGAATTGCATGTAGCCTTAACTTATTATACATGCCCAATGTTGTGCAGATGTTTGTGCATTTCCATGCATTTTATTCAAGTGGGAAAAAAGCCAACTAGCGTTAGTATGGCTTAGATGTGTCCTGTCTATTACACATCTCAGAGGTCCCTTTGAAAACCCAAATATCTGACGAAGTGATCTTAAAGGGAAATATGTGAACACACTGTTCATAGCCAAGAGAGAGATAACAGGCATGTGTGTGTGCTGATGTCTCTAAATGCATTTTTCAGAGCACTCTCAGTCTTTTGTAGTCGTTCTCTGACACCAGCTCATAGCCCTCCGCCATCAACATCTTTACTCTGCTTTATATTTGATTACAGCAATCATCCGTATGCTCTCTTTGCATCCATTTGCTGTGTCACACGTGCACACATGACGACATGGGTGTGGGCACATATATACACACACACATCTATTTCCTGTATGTTTTCTCTTCTCTGTGTATGCATGTGTGACAGAATGCTTGTCTACACCGATAACCCTCTGGTTGTGACATTCGTCAAGAGGGGAAGGTACAAGCATTGAACTAGGCTTCACACACGCTCTGTTGGATGTCTGGTGCAATTCAATTAGTCACAGCATGTCATTATTTAGTCACACACACCACACTTTTCCAGTCACCATTTCATCAAACACCGCTCCTCCACTGAGCCTTTATTTATCTCAGATATGGTGTTTTTTGTGATCATTGCAGGCCTGTCAAGGACAGTATAGATGTGGTTGAAAAGGGAAAAGTCAGTCACCATATTGTCTGTGTTTAATGGATCGATTTCATCCTGCCGGGCAAGATTAAATCTTTGTGCAAAGTCTCTGTGTATTCGGGACGGTTAAACTGGTTTAAACGGTTGTCCTAGCCTTGCATTGCTATTTTTATGTGTTAGTATTACTTAAATGTAAAAAAAATATGCATTCAAACATGAATAAATAAAACTTTGTTATATTTGTATTTGGCTTATCTTGTTATTTTAAATAATTAAGACCTGCCCCACACCTAAAAAAAAATCCCAATCTATTATCAAAATAATGATTCCAGTCTTTATGATAAGACATCTGGGCCAGTCCATTAAGGGTGTGTCTGTCCATAGACAGGAAATGTTGGTTTCCTCTGAGGAATTGTGGAGAAGCAAACGTACCTTCCTGTCCAATGAACGATAACAGTCTATGGTGACCGCTGCCGCAAATTAAAAAGCTCATACGTCCCAGTCTCATGGACACACAGCGAAATGGATGACCTGCAAGTCAATATTAATGGACAGGCCCAGTTGTCTAATCATACACAGACTTTACACAAATTACTGTGCTTTTATATATTTTTTACTGATATGGACCTATGTGTCTGAAGTAAAATTAAATTGGCTATTATAACCAGTGTTGGTCATCTTACTTTAAAAAAGTAATTAGTTACAGTTACAAATTACTCCTCCCAAAAAGTAATTGAGTTAGTAATTCAGTTACCTAATTGTAAGAGTAATTAGTTACTCAGCAAAGTAACTGTGGCGTTATTTTTCATGTTCTATATGCTATTACATTCTATAACATCTTTAACGTCAAAGGTGTTTATATTAACTGATTGAAGAATGAAAACACTATATACAGTATTTTAGAACATTTGGTATTTATTTGAACTCAATATATTGCAGCCTGTTAAGCCATAGAGAGAGAGATCTCTATGGCTCTGTGCAGCAGATGTGTGCACAGAGCCACAGCGCCTCGGACCTACGGCCGACGGGGGGGGGGGGGGGCGCGCGCGATCGTAACACTCCAGCTGACGGGGGGGTGCGCGCAATAGTAACACACCGTGGACCTACGACCGGCGGGGGTGTCTCAAAAAGGAGGACAAATACGCGTCCGGCTTGATGCTGCGCCGGACACCGGACAGGGCTTTGAAAAACCAGACAGTCCGGCCTACAGCCGGACGAATGGCCACCCTAAGTAACGCGCCACTTCACATTCTCAGTAACGGTAACGGCATTGCAACGAGGGAAAAGTAATTAATTAGATTACTCGTTACTGAAAAAAGTAACGCCGTTAGTAACGCCGTTATACTCTAACGCCGTTATTACCAACACTGATTATAACTAGGAATTCAAAACTTGATCAAATACTATTTTCCCCACTTTTTTTGTCACAACTTTATTAAGGTAATTAATGACATTCAAATCCTCAGCCTTGCTTTTTGTTCGATTGATATGTTTCAGAAAAAAGCTGATGTATGTGACATACTATGTACTATGTACATTCTCTCTATGATGTATAGGGAGTAGCCCTATACATCATAGTAATACTGGCTGAATCACCAGGGTGGCTCTGTGACTCAGTCTAATGTGTTTGTGGTCAGCATGTATACGTTTATGACAACAGACAATGTGTCTATGTGCCTATTTGCTAGTCAAATGGTACTTCTGAGCAGAAACAAAACTGGGGGCAAGGCAGTGCCGTGGCTAAGGTGATCGACTGCCAGCCGAAAGGCACTAGGTTCAATCCCCAATCTGCACCCTACCTGTAGGCTTCTTTGGGCTAACCCCTTCCTGGCCAAAATGGTCAAATCTATCTCCCATTGGCCGGTGGCAGGTGTTAATTTTGGACCTCTCCCATCCACCTTCGTCCTTCTCTGGTTGTACCCTCTGCTATCTCCTTTACATGCGTGTGACCAGCTCCCCTCTCCCCCTCTGTAGCGTGTCGTGATCTGGTGATCTCTGGCAGCAATAGGAAGCCCAGCACGGTGGTCCACGTGGCAGTGGTTGACCCCCGCGAGCAGTACCTCGTCAGCCAGGCCTCCACAGAGACCGTGGAGGTAAGGGGACGCACGCACACGCACGCACATGCACATACAGGCACACAGTCACAGGCACACAGGTAAATACACACATGCACAGGTAAATGCCCACACACATGCACAGGTAAATACACATACACACATGCACAGGTACATACACACACACATGCACAGGTAAATACACATACAAACATGCACAGGTAAATACAGAAATAATAATTGTAAATTGCTTTGGGTGGCCAAAGATCTGAAAAGCACGATATACACACACGCACACACACACACACACACACACACTAACGTGCATAGCTGTGCATATGCACTCTGTACATTGTAGTCCTCTTATTCTGAACTGTTGTTTGTTATTCCTGTGTCAGCGGGTCAGTGGGTTTCAGCCCGTCCTCTGATCTCTGTGTTCTCCTCTTCCCGTATCTATATTGTATCTGAACCAGCGAGCTGGAACCTCCTCCATTGTTACTTTCCTTCCCTGTGACATTTGAGGAGCTTCGTGACTCTGAGGGTTGAGTCTGTAGTCCCCTGGAATAGTTACTCCACACACACACACACACAGGCACACACACACATGGACAGACAGACAGACACACGCACACACACACACATGGTCATGGACACACACACACACACACATGCCCACACATTTGTATACATGTATCTGAGGGTTTATTTGAGGGGTCTTTTTGTGTGTGTGTGTGTATGCATGTGCATGTGCATGTGTGTGTGTGTGTGTGTTTATGTGCGCGTGTGTGCGTGCGTGTGCATGTGCGTGTGTGTGCGTGTGTGTGCGTGCGCATGTGCATGTGTGTACGTGCTCCATAGGGGACTCTTAGAGAGACATTTGTGCCCTCTGATCTCTTAAACTGACTGCTGATCTCTTAGGCTGAGAGAGGGAGAGAGCTGTTTCCATGGCAACAACTCTACACATGTGTCTTGGGGGGTGGGGGGGGTGGGTGGGTAGGGTGGACAGTGTGGCAACAGCTGCCCTAAGTTCCAGCATGGAACAACAATTTGGGCGTGCACACACACACACACACACACACACACACACACACACACACACACACACACACACACACACACACACACACACACACACACACACACACACTCGCATGCCAACACACACAGAGGCCAACACACACCCAGTCTCTCTTCCCACAGTATGCTCAGAGTTTTCCTTTCCGTTGCATGAGGGTAACGTCTCCATGAGAAGGAACCACAGAGATCAGCTCACTTCCTCGCTAAGCTAATCGCGCTGAACTAGCAAAACGCATGCTTTCAGGACGCCTGCTTCACGACGCTCTGCTCCTGCACACTAGTCAAAGGATTACCATTTGTGTGTGTGCGTGTGTGTGTGCGTGGGTGTCTGTGTTTTGTGCGTACAGGATGCGGTGGTGTACTATATGCTTGCTCAGCTAAGCACACACACACACATACACACACACTGTTTGTGCAGTTATGATTTCATGGCAGCAGTGTGCAGGATTTTGAAGTAGGATCTAGGAGCATGGACTGCTTTCGGCTGCAGAAGAACAGGGTACGTACAAACCCCATAAATACTGCATAACAATTGGAAAGTTTCTTTTGCTAAAGTTCAGTTTGCTGTGCTGTGTTGCTGCACACGTATCAACAGTGCATGGCCTTGAATACAATGTCATGTCACCAAAACAAGGATAGCATGGCCCTTCAATGTCAGGGTTTGAGGTTTGAAACGCTTTGAAATTATATTGAAATATGAACACGGCTGTGTTTCAATGAGTCTGAGCTGCTCTCGCGTTTTTTTATGGATTCAGTGGGATGGCTTTTATGGTTTGAGTGTGATGTTTAACATTAAATCAGGTTTTTGTTTCAGTTCTGCTACACAGCAGTAAACCGTAGCTGGCAGAGTTTCACATTGTGACTCATATAGTAGAATCATACATCCCATAAACCCTTAGATTGCCCCCTCTCAGTCTTTTATTTGGTTTCATCTCTTAGCAGTTGTCATAAGGACACAGCTGTTCGCCAACCTCAGATTTGTCCCGCTTTTCTACTTGTGTGTATGTGTGTGTGTGTGTGCATGCATGCCTTGTGTCTGCAAGCATGTGTGTGTGTGTGTGTGGGGGGGGGGGGGGGGGGGGGGGGGGTTGCATGCCTTATGTCTGCAAGCACATGCATGTGTGTGAGAGTGAGAATGTGCTCATGTGTGAATCAACGCTAAGACGTGTGGCCCTTAAGATGAGGCCCATCTGTGTCCTTCCTGCTGGTCACATTCTCAAGAGGCCTCTCTGGGCTGTATGAAGGTCAGTGCGGGGGCCGTTGGCGGACATATAGCTGGTAATGAAAAGAAAAACACAAGAATCAATGCAACCTGAAGACTAATAAGAAATAACCTTTCAAAGTATCTCAATGTCCTTCAAATCTGTCTTTAAATCCCATTGATGTAGATTTTCCCTTAACCCAATTAGGCCAGTACAATATGCTAGAGAGGCACGAGGAGCAGTGGAAAATAAATAAATGAAAGAAACAAAGTCAAGAGCTTTACATTAAAGTATCCATCAAATGGCATGGCCATCCCTCATCCAAAATATCGGCGTGCGGGATTCGCAATAAGGATTTGCGATATCCGGGGAGCGGTCTCATGGTGGTGGTGGGGGGGGTGGGGGGGAGGTTTCCGGGTTTTAACCCCTGATGTCTGAGCGTAGGTAACGCTGAGCAACGTAGCCCTGACACGCTTTTGATGTCGGGCCGTTGATTTCCGTGGAATTTGTGACACGACGTGACGAAGCCAAAGGGCTCCACCGCCGCACACTAATGTGTCGGCGGTGGAAAATCCTGTTGTCAGAACATAACCAGTGGTTCCAACAGCGCCGGTATTCCCAGATGGATTTGACATCACTCAAAGCCAGGGAATAAAACGCCCTTTGATGTCCTATGAGTTGAAGCGGAGCATTCAATGACTGGCATAGACCCAAGCGGTCTAGTCGTCTGTGTGTGTTTGTGTGTGTATGTGTGTGTGTGTGTGTTTACACAGCATGAGCGGTCAAGGGAATTACTTAGAAAAAAAATATCTCGACTACCAACAGCCTCCCGCTGATCCCACCCAATATACAGTAAATATACAGTATTTATTGTGCATGCGCGTACACACACATGCACACAGGCACACGCACACACAACATCACACATCCATTACCACCAATAAGCAGCTACCGACACACACGCACACAGGCACACACATCTACGACCACTTGGATACACCACTCCCCAAACACTCTTACACCCATACCCAGACACCCATACACACGCACACACAAGCCAAAACAAACAATACAACGCATATAAACAGGCGCGCCACACCCACGCTAATGGGCCTGGATGGCCGCCGCGGCGGGGCAGCCGTGGAGAGAGCGGATCACACAGCAGGCGGGGGTGTGAGAGGCAGCTGTCTCCGCAGCATATGCTAGCAGCAGCACCACTGAGAGTCTGGCTGAATGAGCGATTGTGTTGCGGGCTCTGGCGGCTTGTCTGTGTGAATGAGGACAGGCGGACGGCTTTAGCTTAGCCTGACAGCAGCGCTAAGAGGACCTGGCTGCACAGGAGGCTGGACCGGCATGCTGGTGAGCGTGAAGCAGCATCGCTCTGCCTGCCACTACACAGGCATGCTGTGTGTGTGTGTGTGTGTGTGTGTGTGTATACCTGAGATGTGTTTTTACACTTTTATGTGTCTGTTTTATTGTTGTTTAAATATCTGTGGGGGGGGGGGGGGGGGTTCTTGCACTTTTATGTATGTATGATACTGCTGTTGATTTGTGTGTATGTGTGTGTGTGTGTGTGTGTGTGTGTGTACCTGAGATGTTTTTACACTTTTGTGTGTGTTTGTGCACGTCCTCCTGTGCCTGTGTCTATATCCCTTTATATATATATATATGTCTGTTTGTATTGGTGTGTGTCTGCACTAGTGCATTATTTACACACATCCATATTTGCCCGTCTGTCTATGGCTGTGCACAGTCCAGGTATACAGGCTTGTATTCAGGGACAGCCAAGCTCTGCTGCAGGCAGCACAGTGGTCACATTGTGCCCAGAACCACTGGGCCGTCTCTGAGGTTCTGTGTCCAATGAGTTCCTGGCCCACAGCGCTCTGTGGCTGGCTGGCTGAGCGACACCGCTGGGCGTCCAGAACCAGTAGAACCATCATGCTTAGGGAAGCAGAAACCAGCTGAAACAAGCTTCTGTGGATTGGAATTTATTTCCCTCCATGCTCAGCACTTTGAGGCAGCTTTATCTAAATACCAGGGATAACAGAAAAAAAAACTGTTACTGGTGCAGTGTGGAAGAGGGTCTTTTTAATGAATATGTGAATGGTTTGTGTGTGTGTTTTGCGT
>JAOPHQ010003699.1:362500-380000 GCA_030340625.1 Merluccius polli | reverse complement strand
GGAATGTGTCTTTGAGGTTTTGTTTTTTTTTCTCTGAGGGTATTGAAGAGAGCGGGAAAGCGCTGTGAGAAACGCTGGCGCAGACCCTCATTATCCATAAATTCATCCGGCATATCTGGAGGTCCTTAGATGTGGGTGGTGAATTACTGCATAATTTCAGTAATCATGCAGGCGCTGTCAGTCACGCACCCAGCCCTTGAGTTGTGAGGGAGCTGGGTGGGGAAGGCTCCACTGAGCGTCAGGGTGTTGTGGTATTGGGGAGGGAGGCTGTGTGTGTTGTAGGTGGGGGGGTGCTGGTGTGGTCTCCCCCCTGGGAAGTTTTTTTTTTTGGGGGGGGGGGGGAGATTTCTGTATTACTTTGTTGTCATATTGACCTCGCTGCCAAGTTACTAAAATGGCATAATGTGCTCAGAACACCGTGATTCTTGAGCAGTTTGGTCTCGAGTTATGTGCTTAGTGCACAGTACCGTTTAATTAAACACTAACTGAAAAAATAAATATTGAATGATTCATGTATCTGGAAGCTTGGCGTTTGTGCAAATTAATTTCTTTGAAATCCATCCAAACCATGGCGGATGATATTGTTACCAGCAAGCTGTCTCTTTCCCCAGTCAGGTAGAGCAGGTTGTCCCTGGACAAGGCACCTAACACTACCTCAGAGTTTAGTCACCTGTGCCAATTGGGTTGCTGGAGTTATCAGCAATAGATATTTGATGGTGCCTTTTTTATTTTATTTTTTTATTTAAAATGTTTTAAAGGCTGCCTAATGACTCAAACCTACGGCCGTTCTACTTACTAAGCACTAAGCAAGTAAGTACCTAAGTAGGTAAGTAAGTAAGTCAAGCTTTATTTATATAGCACTTTTTAAAACACACAGTTACAAAGTGCTTCACACATACACACACAAAAATATGAATTAATAAGTAAGTGAGGTCAAAAGCAAGAGAGGCAGACCAAACAAACCAAACCAAAAAATTAAAACTTTAGTTACAATAGTTACAAGATTAAACAATTACAATGTAAAACACATCACAATGAGAGGCAGAGATGTTAAACCGAGGTCCTGACTCCCTGTGGTCACTAAAGATCCCGTGGCACTCATCGCAAGAGTAGGGGTGCTAACCCCGGTGTCCCGGCCGAATTCCTAACCCGGCTCTTGTACCAACATGGCCACCGAATCATCCCCTGGTCTCTAATTGGTTAGTTTCATTCCTCACCTCTCCGCTGTGCCAGTGTGTGGTGAGCGTTCTGGCGCATACTGGCTGCCGTGCATCACCCAAGTGGGTGCTACACTCTGGTAGCGGATGAGGTGTCATATCTCTCCCCCCCACACACACACACACACACACACACACACTATGTAAAGCGTCTTTGAGTGACCTCCAATAAAGCGCTATATAAAACCTATCAATTATTATTATTATTATTATTATTATTATTATTATTATTATTATTATTAACTAAGTTAAAACGACCCAAAAGATATGACAGGGATAGGGACCTACAGAAAGGTTTTTAGGACCCGCTTAAAACCATCCAAAGACTTAGCAAATCTGATAAATTGGGGAAGATGGTTCCTGAGGGTTGGGGCTAAGACAGCAAAGATGCGATCACCTTTTGTTTTGTAATTGGAGCGGGGAATGGATAAAGTTTGAGATTTGAGGATCAGAGTGGTCGAGAAGTGGAATGAACAACGAGGAGATCGGAAATGTAACTGGGGCAAGGTCATGCAGCGCCTTTATATGTACACAGCAGGATTTAAAAGTTTATTCTGAATTTTACAGGAAGTCAATGGAGGGATGCAAGAACAGGGGTAATGTGGGACGGGCAGCTTGTTCTAGTTAAAAGCCTGGCGTCTGTATTTTGGACTAGCTGTTAACAATTTAAAGCAGCTTGACTGAGGCATGTGTAGAGGGAATTACACGTCTAGATGAGAGAAAAGTGTGAATGAATAGTTAATAGTTAGTAGTTAATAGTTAATCTTTTTTTGTGATATTTTAAAGCTAAAGAAAACAGGACTGGATGAGCTTAGTGATCATGACATGCTGGTCAAACATCATATGCTGGTCAAAGATGATGCCAAGATTCTTAGCGGTAGAATTGATATATGGGTGAAGTGAACCAATAAACTGATCAGTAGTGGCAAAGCTATCGGGTCCAATTAATATAATTTCTGTTTTGTCAGGGTTTAGGTGGAGGAAATTTAGAGACATCTAATCTTTAGTGGCGGCTAAACAATCGTGGAGGGAGGACAGTTGATTCAGGTTATTGGGTTTGGCAGAGAAATAGATATATGTGTCATCGGCATAAAAGTGATATGACACATCTTGGATGGAGCTGAACAAATGACCCAGGAAGCATGTACAATGAGAAGAGGATTGATCCATGGACCGACCCCTGAGGAACTCCACACAGCAGGGGAGCGGAGGAGGACACATGATTATTAATACAATATTAAAATAGCTATTTGTCAAGTAAGAATGAAGCCAGTTTAAAGCTGTACCAGAAATGCCAACCTAGTTATGCAATCTATCAAATTAAAAAATGGCATGATTGATGGTGTCAAACACAGCAGTCAAGAATGACAACGGAGTATTCAGCTTTGTCAGCATGCATAAGGTCACCCTGAGTAATGTGGTTTCAGTGCTATGTTTATGGCGAAAGCCGGATTGAAATGTTATGACCCTCAACCAAATTCAGGAGTTAGTCCAAAATGATTTTTTCAAGGATTTTGGATAAAAAGGATAGCTTGGAGATCGGTCTATTATTGTCTAAATGGGCAGGGTGGAGAGAAGGTTTTTTAAGAAGTGGCTGAACGCTGGTCATTTTAAAGTAGTCAGGTACGGACCCAGATGTGAGAGAGTAATGGATAATAGAGAGCAGGCTGGGACCTAAGACTGGAAGAACAGATTTTAGAAATTTTGTGGGAACTGTATCACAGCAACTGGAGGATGGATGCATGTGAGCAACAGTGTTTGAAAGGATCTGCAGGGAGGTGGGGGGTAATTCAGATAGTAAAATAGGATGGCTGAATAGGGCGGGTGATGAAACAGTCAGGGGAAATTGGTCCGCAGAGCATCGATCTTGCCAGCAAAAAAGGATGCACATTTTTCACAGTCATTAGAAGATGAGACGGGAATGACAGGAAGAGAGGTTTTACAAGCTGGTTGATGGTACTAAACAAGACCCTTGGGTTGTCTTTATTAAGTTAAGCCTGAGAAG
The DNA here is from genome assembly GCA_030340625.1 of Merluccius polli. Lineage (NCBI taxonomy): Eukaryota > Metazoa > Chordata > Actinopteri > Gadiformes > Merlucciidae > Merluccius > Merluccius polli. Next base: position 376,778 of record JAOPHQ010003699.1, on the reverse strand, counting down.
TAGACAGCTTGAGCATCTGTAAACATCTGGTTCAGTTTTCCATCTACATTCGGCCTTCCTATATTCCCTACTTGTCTGATGTCATTGATCCAAGGGGTTGTATTAATAACTGGGACCGCCCTGGAAGTGTATGCAGCAGAAAGGTCAAGGGCTGATGTTCACAGATCATTAAACCAACAATCTTGGTTATTAATATTAGTAAAGTGAGGAGGGCAGTTGGCCAGACTAGAAAAGTGGCTGGTAAACATGGCTGCGGACTACTCATAAGCATACTCTAAAGATGCTAGAGTGAATTATAGGTTTCTGGGTTGTTGTAGTTGGTAGTACTGGTGTATCAAAGGTAATATATTTATGATCAGAGACAAAATCAATCTTATGCAGGGAATCAAGAGACATGTCCAGAGTAAAAACTAAATCAAGGGTGTGCCCACAGGTATGTGTGGGGCAGGAGACATGCTGCACAAGGTTAAAGGTTTTAGAGATGTTATAATAATCTGAGGAAAATTAGTTTGAAGGATTGTCTTATGAATTTTAAAGTCACCAACTATAATGGCCCTATCACATTTAAGCACAAGAGAGGACAGTAACTCAGCAAAATCATTGAGAAAACCTGTATTGGCATTGGGGGGGGCGATGCATGATTACACAGCAAATTGAGTTGTCACACACCATTTTAAAAGATAAGAGTTCAAAACTGTTAAAGGAACCAAGCCTGAATGGAATACAAGTGAGATGATTTTTAAAAACAGCTGCAACACCCTAGCCTGGTTCCGCCCGCCTGCGTACTTCCGCTCAATTTTCATTTCACTTCAGTACTAGGTCTGGGAGTGCTGTATGTTAGAACGATTTCTTTTCCCTCAAATGTGCCTTCCAATCAGCGAACAGGAGGCGCGGCCTGAGAACAGTGACGTATAGGTCGTGCGCGAATTTCAGTTATTGAGCGGAAGTACGGAGGCGGGCGGAACCAGGCTAATGCTAATGCTCACTGCATCTGCCGTTTGTATACAGTGTACTGCGCGCAACGTGGTTTCTGGCGGATGAAATACGTCACAACCAAACGTTAGCGATTGGTTAAGGCAGATCCAGAGTGGCACTGGGAAGAGCCAATAGGTTTTAAACTTCAACAGCACCCGCCTTCAAGTGAGAAATCGTTTGTCTCTATAGCAGTTCTAGACCATGAGTATGAATGAAATGAGTACGAAGGTCTAGTTAGGACTAGGCTAGCAACACCCCCACCAAGGCCAGCTAGCCGAGGTGCGCTCAATGAATTATAACTGGGTGGGCGGAGCTCCACCAAAGGGGAGCAGCCCTTTGGTGGAGCCCTGGACTAGAATTACTCCAGCAGACTTTAATCAAATTATCTGACCTAGCAGTTGAAAACACAGAATGCACAGGGTGGTGAGTACGACATTCACTGGGACATTGGTATTACCGGCAGATGTTTATTAAGTTAGAACCATGAATGGGGAAGCATATGCATGAAAATATAAGAAGCTGGGGTTTTCAGACCAAAAAAGATGGGTCACAGAAATGGTGGAAAAACAAAACAACCACAGCAGAGTTAATTTCGCACCCTGATTTAGATATTACAGGGAGACACATTACTCTCTGTATCTCTCCCTTTTTTCTCCTCTCTTGTTCTCATTCTCTACCTTGCTCCGGGTGAGGTTTCAGACAAGCGGCTGTTGCTTTGTCATTGATACACATGCCACCGCGCGTCACTCAAGCTTGACCTCTCACTGCTTAGGGCTCGACCCTTGACCCCTAGGAGGAACCCTACCGCTATCTGCCTCTCGCTGGTTTCACCTCTGGCTCCTTATCGCCTCACCTCTCCACAGCTCTGAATACTGAAACGTTTCTGTTTTCTTTACTTCTTTGATGAGTGGGTTCACAACCCCTTTCTGAGAATTGTCTCCTTTCTCTGTCTCTTCCTTGCTCTACCTTTTTTTCCTGTCGTATTGAGTAAAGAAGACAGGAGAGAAATAAAAAAAGAGAAAGTAGGCAGAGGAAGACTAGGAGATGAAGGATAACTTTTCTCCTCTTTTCCTTCTCTCTTTCATGGAGAAAGGAAGAGAGGAATAATATTACAATACATTACTCCTCATTGTTCTTCCTTTCTTCCTCTTACGTCTTCTGTTCTACACAGAAAAGGAGAAAGGCCAATAGTAGTATCTCTCTCTCTCTCTCTCTCTCTCTCACTTTCTCTGTGTGCTGCCGTTCGCATTCAGCGTTTCGGCTCTGCTGGGCACGGCTTGGTGCAGCTTGTCTGGGTCTCATTAGGGAGTCTTTACGTGACATAGCCATGACCCCTGACAACGAGCTAACACATCGCTGCTGCTCCCAGCTGTTTAAGTGGCAAAACGGTGAGCGTTCAGCTGAGACCCAAGTCATTTCATGTTGCATTTTTACAAGCAGTGTATCTGGGAAATGCGGCTGTGTACAGTACAAGTCTGTGTGGTAGATGTAGTTTGGTGAGTGTGTGTGTGTGAGTGGGCACACAGCTATTTTCCATTGCTAACTGAGCTACTGATGAGCCTGCCGGGAGGTGCTCCAATACTATGTGTCTGTGCGTCTGTGCACATGTGTGTCTGTGTCTGTGTGTCTTTCATTCTGCACGTTGGTTCAGTGGTTTCCTACAATTGCACACATTCCAAGAATCAGATAGCATATGCCATTGCCATGGATTCAATCAAGCATAGCCAGAGCTGTTCCACAAGAAATATTAAAAAGGGATAGGACAGGAAAGAGGGGGAAATTGATTCTTCGAAGACCAAAAAGATCTTGCAGATGATATCCCTTTGCCTTGGGCGTTGGCAGTGAGACGTGTGTGGTGATTGCTACGCGGTCATTAATATTGAACAGACATCAGGAGGGGCTCAGAGCCAGGCAGCAGGGCAGTGGACAGGGGCTACATCCTTCTCTTAGATGTCAGCCATCCAGCCTCCAGCCCTTCAACTTCAACCAAGACCAGGCTCTCTTTGGCTTTGTCACTTACTTTGTGACTCTGAACCCGTCCCAAGCAATCCCAATGAAGTCCACTATCCCCCCGTTGCCCAGTTCCCTGTTCAAGTCCTTAAACGTGTCCATCACACCTAAGGCGAAGCATGCATCAGAAAGCTCCTGTCAAAACATGAAACATTTAAATAGGGGGGCAGAGTAGTGTAGTGGCTGGTGGTGTTCAACACACAATCAAAAGGTACTGGCTTCATGTCCACAGTGTACCTGTAGGCAATCCAGAGGAAGATACCCAAATCCTTCCTGCTCCTCAAAGGTAGAAGAGGAAGAGGATAAAAGCGTTGTTGTGCTAAATAACAACACATGAATATTATTTAAACATAAACCTAAATAATCCCATTATTTTCTAAAGGGACTTTACCATCAACCGTTTTTGAAAATAGCAACAGAGCCAAGTAAAAAGGGAGTATATCTCTCTGTACAAGAGGCAGATGAAGCTTAAAGGAAAATAGCATAGAAAGCCAGTGCTTGAAGACACTCTGCTAATGGCACACTAGCGGTTCATTGTGGGTTGGAGACCGATCCCTGAGTGTCCTTGTCATCTCAAGAGGTGACTCTATTGGCTCTGCAGCAGCACTTTTACACAAACCACAGCTTCTTATTCATTGTACTTTCTGTCCTCTTCCTCCACCTCTTCTTCCTCCTCTCTTCAATCAGGCTTGCAGACAAACCAAGGGACCTTGTCTTTTAAAGGTACAGTGTGTAGAATTTAGTGGCATCTAGCATAACTGACTTGGCAGAAATTACATTAAATATTCATAAGTATGAATATTATAGTATGATTTTCCCATGAAAATAAGAAGTGTTGTGTTTTAGTTACCTCAGAATGAGCCCTTTATATCGACATAGGGAGCGGGTCCTCTTCCACGGAGCCACAATGTTGCACCGCCATGTTTCTACAGTAGCCAAGAATGGACAAAAGGCTCTCGCAACGACGCGTTTTTAATTTTGAAGCATAATGGCTATGTTACATGTAAGATATGACTTAAAGTTTTACAGACTAAATAACTAAATACAATTTATACATTTATCAAGGAACATCATCACTTGACACTTGGCTACTCGATGCTGTCGTAGACGATGACATCAATTTGCACCTACTCTAGCTTCTCCTACGTCGTTGGAAAGGGAGAGGTGAGGGGACGTGAGGAGAGGTGAGGGGAGGTTCGGAGGGGGTATTCAGTTGTTTGCAGTCTGCAACGTCACCGCTAGATGCACACTGCACCATTAATGTCATCACAGAACATGGAACAATGTACACACACACACACACACATACATACATACATACATACATACATACATACATACATACATACACACACACACACACACACACACACACACACACACACACACACACACACACACACATTACCGGGAAGCTGTCGTGAAATGTATTTACTGGAAAACTCAGCTGCAGCCACCTTGGTAAACACATAAACGCGTAAATATAAATAAAGTATATTCCTCGTTCTATAAGGTAAACTGTTACTTAGTGAGGTGAAATGCGACATGTGTGAGTTTAGATGGAGGATACTGGAAGGTCAGTTCCTTTAGTAGTCTTGTTGCCTGCTACTTGCTCGGCAAGTGCACCCTGGGAAATATCATTTCGAATAAAAACAGTGAATAAAAATATTTCTTCACTGTGTTGAATGAGTGACAGCCAATGGCAATTTTTATAAGCACAGTGCTGTTAAACTCTGTCTGCAATACAGTGTTATGGTCTTGATGCCTAAAGCATGGTCCTTTTTATAATAGTAATACAAGTAATTTAGTTCAGACCATGGCTACTGTGTTGTTTATTTCTTCTCATTATATGAATACATTCTGGGTTGTTTGGGTAGGTGCAGCTACTTTCTAGATTTGTAGATTAGATTTGACACTCAATAATGTTTATGTGCAGTTATTTCTTGTAATTGTGAATGGTCAATCATTAATTACTTTTTCTGTAACCTCTGAATTCCCTTTGAGAAAGGCAGTATGATGTTAGGCCGTGTTACAATTGCCAGGGTTGTTTCTTGGATTGTTTCTTTGTCACTACTTTATAAATATACATAAAAAATATACACTATGAACATATAAGGCCTGGTTCTGTTTCCAGTTGACATACATTCAGGCCACAGCCATATTAAAGAGTAGAATGTCATATATGGTAAATCAACCCTTTTTTGTAATAACTACTTTCAGAGGACACACTGGTTTTTGATTTAGTTATTTTTGCCTCAATGCCGCATTTAGCTGTTACCTGGTTTCGGAGGTTTGAAGCTAGGTGTTATGCATAGCTGTGGAGGTGAGAAGACTTGAGTATTGGCTGTCTGGGGTGATTTGTCATTCCAATTATGAACCTGCTGAACGCCGGAGAATCCAGGAAGGCCCTGGCAATCTTGCCCTGTCCATAATAATGATGTGGAGCAGCAGGCAGGGCTCTCCAAATGTTCTGCCCATTACTTACTGGCTGCTTTTAGCCAAATGATGGTGACTGGAATGCACAAAGGAACCCTGGCAGTTGAGTGAATAGGGGAGAGGGAGAGAGAGAGAGAGAGAGGAGAGAGAGAGAGAGAGAAAGAGAGAAAGAGAGAAAGAGAGAGAGAGAGGGAGACTCAAAGAGGTAGCCACACAGAATTGTGACACATAGAGAGTGGATAGGTGAAAGTGAGAGAGAGAGGTAGACAGACAGACAAAGCCAGAGAGAGAGAGGTGGCAAAAAGATAAACAGACATAACTGTGATGCATCTACACACATTTTGACACACTTGCACAGATACAAAACCAGGTGCATGAGCCTTACATGTGTTCACACAATAACATAAAACCATTGTTTTTGGCTGATGAAGTCACTGCAGACTGCAGAGAGAGCTGGGGACTATGAATGGGTACATATGTTGAGTAATGGCCTCATGTGTATACAATTTCGCAGACCTAAAGGGGTGAACTTGCACTTATCCTACCTTTTTCTGCTGGACACGTAAAAACACTTACTTACAAATCAAACCCCACCTTTTACATCAAAGTGCAGTGGCTGTTCATTTCAAGATTTGTTTTTAATATAATATATGCCAAGTCTCCAAAAGCTGATTTAATTTCCATTGTAATGACTTAAAAGGATCCATAGACTAAGAGTCAATTGGAGGCCCTGCTCTTAACACTTTGAAACTTCCATTTATCTGCCTTTTCCTTATAAAAGGGAGAATTATGTTAAATTTAGCACCCTCATAAAAAGTGTTGGTGCCAGTGAGTTGACAATTAAAGGCAAATAAAGTGGCTTGGGACTATTGCGAAATAACGCTTGTGGGCATACTTTATTGACACATAAACATTCATTCTGTCATGTCAACCTTGCGCTACATATTCCCCTCGGCATCCAAACAAATCCAAGCAGACAGCCAGTTAACAGGGCAACATATTACAAACAAGTGACCCATGAAAAAGCCCTTCGATTGCTATTAAAGAGTTTGATCGTCTCAGCAGGGATGTGGGGGGGGGGGGGGGGGGCGACTGTGTAATTATGTCATTTTTTTCCCTTCCTGACAGTCTATACAATCCCCCTTAGAATCAATGTTCTTTTAATTTCTTTTTGTTTCAAATCGTTTACTACACTTGACAATAACCACAACAAAGTGACTCGATCCACGAGAGAGAGAGAGAGAGAGAGAGAGAGAGAGAGCGCGCGCGCGAGCTTGTGTGTGCGTCTACTATATGTCTGTACATTGCGCGGCAGAGGGTTGGGCAGTGGGAACGAGCGGTGGCTGGCGCAGTCAGTCGTGAAAACAGTTGTTGTAGCAGCACGCGCTCAATCAAAGCAGCCGTGTAAATCTTAACAGAGAGCCTAATTACTTTAGAAGGAAAAAAGAAAAGTGCTGAACACTCCTACTCTGAGCTGTGTTGGCTGCCACAAAGAGATGCACTTCCCCGCACTGGAAGCCAAAATATGCTGCAATTACTGCAAGCAGACCTCATTACGCTGGCAAAATATTGGATACTTGTCGTCATTAAAACAACAAACAAAAACAACAACAACAACAACAACAACAACAGCAACAAACACACTACCTCTCTTTCATGTGAACAGGAAAACTTAATTTATTCATAAGCCTTCCGGCCCTCCCACTATTGTTTTTTGTTAAAACTTGCAAAGAAGACAAGGAAAAGAAAGTTTGTGAGGAATTATTTAAACAGGTGAAGAAAGGGCAATGAAGCGTGACATTGGCCACCTGCTGTTTCGCTTTTATTGTTACTGCCGAGCTGACAATAAGGTCTACAAAAAAAACACTTTATAGGTAACGACCTAATTGACTCATTGAATTGATTGATTGACGTAAAAGAGAAAATGACTGTTAAATGCAATTACCGAATTGACGCGCCTACTTGAGAAAGGAACTGTTATTTATAATTACCTAATTTATTTACCATTATCTTTTACTCTTTACAAGCAGGATCATAATAGGACATAATTTGGCTGCTGGCGCTGGCACATACACTGCAGGTTGTAGTTTAAAACTTTCCATCATTTTCCATCGTATTTCATATTAGTCACATAAAATATATACAATAGATCAAGTGATAAAAACAAATAGAAATGGGGAAATGCTTGATGCTTCACTTTTACATCTCACCTGGTCAAGGTCATTGTGGCTCCTAGCCTTTTTCCCCATGTTGTGTTGTGCTGCATGAAATCTATAAATCCTTAAACCCTTTCCAGCCTCACAAAAACACGACAATGACAAATGTGCATGACCTGGCTCTCCTGTTTTGGAAGCCGCTGGTATGTAAAAAGCAAATCTAGTCAGAATCATCAGACACATACACATGACAGTCCTTACATGGGCAGTAAGTGGCCTAGCGCATGCTCATCAGTCGCGCATTATAACCCTAAACCCCACCTCTTCAAGGTGGCATTTGTCCGGATCAATTCCGTAATGCATTTTTCATTCGAGCATTTAATCAAACATCCTTCTGACCCAATCAGCAGCACGAAAGCCAGGGCCCTCGTCTCCCTGCCCACCCACTCCCCCGGTTTTGCATTACGGATTCTCTGTCACCCACCATAGAGGCTTAGCAGACAAATGAATTAGCAGGTCACAGGTGACTCGCGCACTGGGCTGCAAATAAGCTTTTCCTCCCAGCAGCAAAATTAGTTTAGTGGTAAGTTAGATTGTTGTTTTTGTTTTTGTTTTGAGGGGTTAAGAGAGAGGGAGAGACAGAGAGAGAGAGAGACAGAGTTTGAGTGCTTGAGAAAATCCCCTTTCTGTCGAACACTTCCTCCTGTGGGTTTTTACAGTTTAATGGCTTCCTTTGAGGGGAGACTGAGGTAGAAAGTGCTGATGCATGACTGTGTGTGTGTGTGTGTGTGTGTGTGTGTGTGTGTGTGTGTGTGTGTGTGTGTGTGTGTGTGTGTGTGTGTGCGCGTGTGGCAACACATGCACATGTGTCTGTGCACAGCTATTTTCCATGGCTAGCTGAGCTACTGACGAGCTTGCCAGTAGGAGTGAGTTGCTCCAATACTGTGTGTGTGTGTGTGTGTGTGCATGCATACGTGCGTGGGTGTGTGTGTGTGTGTGTGGCTGCGTGCGTGCGTCCATGTGTGGGTGGGTGGGTGTGTGTATGTGTGTGTGTGGGTGGGTGCGTGGTTGTGTTGTGTGTGTGTGTGTGGCCAACATTTAAAAAAATGCTAAAAGGTAACCCTGTGTGCCGGCCACTAGACTTACTGCTGCTGCTGTGTTTGCTGAGCTCAGATGGCACCGCGTGATAATCACAGATGCTTTCCTCTCTGTTCTCGGTGAAGACGGTGGTGAGCCAGTAAACACCCAAAGAGTCTCTTCTTCCCCCGTTTGTTTTGATCTTATTGTTATTCCACCTCGTCTTTAGAAGAATCTCTCTCAATCTCATGTACTATTCATGAGCCGCACGCAAACCAAACCAGCAACATGTATCATGTAAGTATGTATCTATGCATGTATAGATTCCCCGCTGTGGCCTCGCAGCCACCAAGGGCGAGCGCAAGTATCATAGCTCAAAAGGCTCTCTTGCTCTCGCATTGTGTTGACGTGTTTGCGGCTGCACTTCAATTGGCAGAGATGTCACGTAAAGCAGCTCGGCCTCTCTGTCTCTCCGCTCGCTGTGTGTCCTGTTGCTTTTGTTGTGAAGAGCAGTGGTTCTCAAAGTGGGGTCCGTGGCATATGGCAAAATAATTAATAAAACTCCTACATATTTTATACAAAATAAAACATGTTAAAATATAACAAGTGTACCTTTTGAGATAATCACTCACGGCATCCATTTTTTTCAAGTGGGCCATAAATTGAAAGAGCCAGTAGTGGGCGCACAAGATTTCCAATGCATGTTATTAATACATTTCCTGGCAAGTAATACAAGGACAATATATTTTTTCTGGTACATGTTCAATGGGGTTTTATTCAGGTTGCAAACAATGGTAAGGGGTCCTTGTAAATATGTACCCATTAAAAAAGATTGAGAACCCCTTGTTAAGAGGTTGAGATGTGGAAATGTGTTGGTAGGTCTGCTGGAGTAAGGATTGTAATCCTGATAATAATAGTGCCTCCGATGTCAGTAGTAGCCCAGGTGGTGGTCAGTAACTCCCACCTACCGAAACTCCTTAACTAGCCGAGAGACAAGCAAACAAATAGGCAGAGAAAGATAGTGGGCATGTACACACCGCTGGATATAAATGTCTATGATATAAATCTTTCCACACAAACTCAACACTAACAAACACACGCAGCGAAACCTGTGAAACCTCTCCGACGGTCGGGGTGAGAAGCATCTCAATACACAATTTCATAGATGAAAGAAACAACAGAGTATTCCATGCAATTTTCGGTTTAGTGCCGTTTCTACTGGTGGGATGTGATACATTGCAATAAAATGTAATGGAATTTAATTACTTGTTAACCGTTTCCTTTGTTGCCATTTGTTACAAACAAAAAAATCAAATCTAGAAGTCAAGTACATTCAACAAAGTTCCTGGTTGGTAAGGAGACACCACTTCACTGTGACCAACCAGCAGGCAGAGCGAGAGAGATGGAGGAGCACAGACAGTGATCAATAGCAAAACGAGAACATATTGCTGTTAACCGTGAGACAAAGTCTTGTAACGATTCCTGGATTCAGTGGCAAATATCTTCAACATGCTGTTTGTTGTTACACACCTCTAGAAGATGCACACACACACACACACAAACACACACACAGTGCACATATTTATCTAGACTCTAGCAGAGAGAAGGCCTTCTGCCAGCCTCATTTAATTATCATGGCACCTAGACACCTGTTATGGCCGTTCCTGAAATAAACACACTGATATCTGGCAGCACTGTGGAACTGACACACACCCGGAAGTGACCAACCACTGTCATGCAAATTACCAGTTACACAAACACGCCGTTTACATGCCAATGTAGGGTTCTCAAGTTCTGCCTCGCATTTGTGGACACGGTGACCGATGATGACTCCAGGGTTACGTAGACCTCCTATGGCTTTTTTATGGCTTGCTATGTAGCCACATCAATCTGAAAAAAACAAGGTTGGTAATTGTTTTTATTGTATTTCACTCGTGGTAGGACAAAAGGTGACAGTAGATTTATCACTTTCCAAAGTGCTTTCAACAATCCACAGCAATAGCACAGCTCACACAGAGTGTGGTCTCGACTGCAAGAGTTAAATAACACAAATCAGCCAAAGGGATTGCATTGAGTCTTTTAGAGCATCGCATGACTTAACAGGCGATCGTTTGGTTTTGGGTCCAACTGGTTCACTGGGCCTTGGCTTCAGATGTTCAGACGGAGTGGAAGTGCTGAGGCGCCGCACCAATCACTGTCTGTGTGACTGCACCATTATTCTAGGTAATCGTCAGCTGCTTCTTTAAAGGGAGCTAAGAGAGGGTTTGATTCTAGTTGTTTCGTCTCATCCACGTAACTGTCTGAAGAGGGGAACACTTGAGGCTCTGAATTATTATTAGTTGTGTGTGTGCGCGTGTGTGTGTGTGTGTGCGCGTGTGCATGTGCACGTACCTGCATGCCTATGATGTGTAAAACGATTTCGCGTACCTGCTACGTCGAAAGTGCGCGTATACGTGTGTACTTTGGCGAGCTGTATCAAATGCCACATCAACACACTATACACTCGCAACACATACCCACACGCACGCCTAGTTATCTATCAAACTGTAAGGTGTAGTGTGTTGATGTGGCGTATATGTGCATATGAGATTAGATGTACAGGCAAATGTGCCGCATGTTGCACTAAATCAGGTGCAGCGTGACACCTACGCCACGTGTGTGTAACGCCTGTGTCTCCATTGTGAGTCAATGTACATTGTTGGCGTGCGTGATAGACGTTTACTCAGACCTTAGACGTCCTAAGTAGGCGCTAGTGAGGCGCTTGATGATAGTTTGCTGAATCATATTACAACCTCATGGCATGCCTGCATCTGTGTGTGGGTGTGGGTGTGCATGTGCGTGTGTCTGCCTGCCTGCATGTGTGTGTGTGTGTGTGTGTGTGTGTGTGTGTGTGAGTGAGATATCATGCTTACCCTGTAGAAGGGAATTGTCTGTAGCCTTATTGGCCTGGGGGTTAAGTAGGAGCTGCATGCTGTTATATAAAGACCACAAATCACAATATGCAATTTCTCTATAATCTACCATGTCCTTGTACTGTGTATCGCACACGTCGGCAAACCCCATACCGTGAGCTAAATTGAAAACTTGATTTTCCTATTATCCGTGAAAGAAATTGTGTCTTTGCGGTGAATGTGGCATTATTCATGCTATCCCCACCGCGAGGGCGAAGAGCAAGGTGTAGTGGTGCGCTAGGCAACAGGCGCAGGGATGGTAGAATAGATACGACGATAAACTTCCTCACCCCATCACCTCCTCGCACCTCTTATCTCCCTCTTCCACTGCGTCACGTTTTGGGGAAAGTACATTTGGGTTAGCGATGAAGGCGAAAGGCCACAACCATAAACCTCCATCCGGGTCTGGCCGATGCTTGCCGATGATAGAAGCAAGAGGGGTTTAGCACTCAGCATAAAACCAGATGATACAGATACAAGCGTGAGCCTGACCGCGAAAAGAGAGAACCGCTGTAAACACAACCGCCCGATTCACCTGCGTACGTGAAGCCTGTTGCCGTGGTTAAAGTGAGAATGGGAGCAGATGACCTTCAATGGGGTTTCATTGTCCAAACCTTGTCTAACCTCCTTGTGTCCTTTTTTTTTTGTTACCGCACTTTTCGTTGTATGTAGATGCACCAACTAATACTATGCACTTGGCTATCACAAAAACACAACAACTTTGTGTTTCCAGAGCTACTCCACACCAGCTGTCCAGTTGTTGCTTTGCCAGAAACTCTTTACGCTGTTCGTTTACCGGTCACAACCTGAACTTAACTTGACATAACTTCCTGCTCCATAGACAAATTACCTTTCTTCACACCGTGCCGTTTGTTCGCCAAAAGTCTGGTTGGATTTAATTAGGACTGTTTAAGCCGTTGCAACTTTGGACCTAAATGGGCCCATTAGGCCTTATTCATCTTAGCGGCTATCTTGTTTCTAAACGGTAGCTGGGTGGGGAAACTGAATGCGGATTCTAAATTCAGTTTCCCCACCCAGTGCCCATTCCACCAAACTAGCTGTGAAAGTGCTTCCCAATAGGAGCTTTGGTGCGGGGGCTCATAAATGCATTTAATGGTCCAGAGGTGAACGATGAGGGGGGAGCAGAATCTATGGTACCGTTTATGGAAGAGTGGTGCCATCTGGATTGATTTACAGTACTTCTGATGGGAGCGTGTGTGTGTGTGTGTGTGTGTGTGTGTGTGTGTGTGTGTGTGTGTGTGTGTGTGTGTGTGTGTGTGTGTGTGTGTGTGTGTGTGTGTGTGTGTGTGTGTGTGTGTGTGTGTGTGTGTGTGCGCGCGCGCGCGGACCTGTGTGCCTGTGCATGGGTATGGACGGGTGGGTGGGTGTGGTTTTGTAAAACACCCCCGAATTAAGGTTTGCGAGTTGTGGCAAGTATGGACAAGTAGGTGTTTGTGTGTGTGTGTGTGTGGGTGTGGGTGTGTGTGCTGCATTCTTCCCAACAAGTTCTTGGATGCATGTTCCAGCTGTGGAGTAACGCAACGGTGACTTTAAAGTAGAGGAAGATTAACTCCACATTCGCTGCCATTTGCACATGGAGTCCCTAACAAGAGTTTCCTTGGGGTGAAGAACGCATTCTCTCCCGCCAGCCGATTGCCCTGTGAGTATGTAGCCTTCGGCATTGAATAGAGAACAGCCTTTCTGACCGTGTTGTAATCTCGCTCCGCCACGCGTCTTGTATTGTGTGAAGTCTGTTACGGTGTCCAAGACTCCTGGGACAATGGGTGTGAACGATGACATTGGGGTTCCTTTCCCATTCAGCTCAGTGTTTCAGCTTTTAATTTATGGGTTGTATTCATTGATTATGTCTACTTTGAAATGGCTCATTTATTTCGTCTGAATGCAAATTAAAAATGGATTTTCTTGAAAAGTATGACATTCCTGGAGAACTACATTGTTCGTGCCAATCATTTGCGGTACAGGCTTTTAAGTCACATTTGTTCATTGTCTCTAGTTAATCACTACTAGTCACATTTCAGAATATCCTTCAGAATATCTAAACCCGGTGGAAGTTTTTTTTTTCTTTAATTATTTCTAATTCAAAACCTCTGAAAATTGAAAGCAAGAGAATTAATGTCACTGAAGTGTGGTGACTGAGGAAAAGAGCGGTGTTGCTTATTAGCACCCCTGAGTGTACAATCAACCATCTTGCTGTGCATCGGAAAGAGAGATGGATGGTTTCACTTGTGAAAAACCACGGCCACAAGGAATTCACAACCTTTTTTAATGTGTTTGTTGTGTTTTTATTTTTATTCACAGGAGATGAATTTGACAGGTATAGCATACATTTAGAAAACAAACAAATGCACAGGACACATGATTCTAGATGGGCAGAAAACATATTCTGTAATAAAATGTTAATAACAATTGCTTTCAACAAAGCCCATATCTGTACAGCTTTTATACTCTACATACCTTTATAACAACACATTTGGATATGACCACATAGATTACAGATGGGACCGATCCAATCCAATATCGGTACCGGTTGACAAATTCATACGTTCAAACTTCAAGCTTCTGATAATTATTACGTTCCCGAAGGTATTCGAATAGTTAAACACCTAAACCTGTTCAAATCCTGCGTTTGTGGTTTGTCATGTGGCAACCAAC